>JAAMPI010001039.1:0-20746 GCA_013054445.1 Cudoniella acicularis
CGGAAGAAGTCCCTTCACGCATCTTGCCTTTCCCCTTCTTCTTAGAAGAGGGTCCCGCGTCGGCCATTTCGGTATCGCTCTCCCCGTCCTTCTTAGAAGCCTTCGTCTTCTCCCGCCCCTTCTTTCTCTTCCTTAGAGAAAGGCAAGGGTCTCTTATGTCTCTTACTTTTATCATTTCGGCTCTACGGCAAGTAGTTTAGCCACTCTTACGGATATGAGTTTATTCTGATCGTTCTTTCAAGTTGATCCTCTAAGTCCTCTTATGATTCCTTCGCCCGCCTGCTCTTAGGATCCTTTTCTAGAGATTTAACTGCCTTACTGGCGTCTAAGCCGATAGACTTTAACACATTAAAGTCTCTTATAACGAATACATCTTCCTTAACGTAACGTGCCTTATAATAACCTTCTAACTTCTTTTCTTTTAGCTTCTTGACTTTAGCGTTGTGCTTTTTGTTTAGTTCCTTGATCTGCTTATTTAGCCTCTTAAATTCGGATTTGCTTAAGGAGTTTTCCGGATCCGCGAGAAGATTTCGTACGTAAGGCGTCGCTTCTTTATAGATTTTCACCCACTCCTTACCTAGCTTTATCGCTTCTTCTTCTTCTTCGCTATCGTCGCCGCCTGATTCGGAGCCGGAGTCATTACCAGAAGCATTTTCAGCGAAGTTTTCGTCTTATAAGGCAATTAGGTCGAGCTCTCCTTTTAGTTTAAATTTTTCGTGATTTTTGTTATACGCCTTCCTTTTCTCGGAATCGCTTAGGACTTGATAAGCGTTAGAGACTACTATATAAAACTTTAGTATTTAACAATAAAATATATAAGAAGGAACAGATTAACTAACTCTTAAAGGCGTTCTCCGTATCCTTATACTTATTCTGATCGGGATAGGTCAGTATTAAGAGCTCCTTATAGGCTTGCCTAACTTCGGATTTCGAGCACTTCTTTACTAGGTTAAGAATACCGTAATAATCCTTTTCCGCGTAATGTTAGACTCGAGTTACGGCTTTTCTCTGCTCACTAGTATATTAAGTCGCTTTCGTATACTTTACTAGAATTTCATCTTCACTCTCTTCTTCCCCGCTCTTCGGGTCATCGCTGACGGATTTCTTGCTAGTTTCCTTACTAGAGTTCTTACTAGATTTTTTGTCTGACTCCTCGTCGGATTTTTTACTAGAATCCTTACTAGAATTCTTATCGGACTTCTTTCTAAAATCTTCTAGTAATCCGCTAAGTTCGTCGACTTCTTCGTCTAAGTCCTCGCCGCTTTTCTTTTTAGAGCCGTCTTCGTTCTTAGACCTACTCTCGACATAGGGGAGTAGTAGGTAGGCTATAGACATTCTAGATGTTTAAGAATTAAATTAAATCAATTAAATTAGAGTAAAGTTTGTCGTTAGATCTAATTAATTAGAAAAGTGCTGTTTAGATTTAGGTTATGACTTGATTTAGGTTATGACTTGATACTATGTCGTGCCTAGTCGTTAGGGAAAGACTATCCCTATATAGTTAATCCGGGAGCCATTTAAGGCGCCATTTGTCTTAGGAGTCGACTTCGGTCCCGTACTATAATAAGCCATAATAGGCCCCGCTAAATACTAAAAATATACAAATTCTTTAAAGGGCCATTTCCGGCCCCTTAATATTTAGAGACAAGTAGTGCTTAGAGGAGTCATATTAGTCAACCAGGTCACCTTTTAGACACCTCTATCCGCCCTAATAATAGAACATTTTGCCTTTAGGCTTAAGATATGACCTACTTCCCCCTTTAAACCAAAAGTAGAGAATTTTCTAGGTTGCGTTCTTTAACTATAGCCATACACATCTCTACCCTCTCTACGACAGTTCTCTTACTTGGCCTAGGCCTAGCACATAATATAACGGGTCTAGGAATATATTTCTAGAACACTACTACCGCCTAAACGACTACCACCTCCTCGGGCTTCCTAGTAATAACAAATGGCCCTTTTATTAAAGAAACGGTCACTATCGAAATTTAGATTAGTAACCTATCCGGATCTAGCGTTATCAAGCTTAGTAATGTTTCTACGGCATCTAAAGTATCCGAATTAAGCGGCCTGCTTAACCCGACTTCTTTTACTAATCAATCTCTTTTAACTAAAGCCCCTTCTTTATAAACGACCTCCTGTCCGCCTAACACTACTACGGCTTTTCCTTACTAGGGTACTTCGGCTCGAAATTATAACGCAACTATGTTTGGCCTAACGGGCCAACTATCCGTAGGCCCCGTACCGCCCCCTTCGCCGATATTCACGAGCTCGGGATCTCCTATAAGTGTCGGACTACTAAAATTTCCCGCTACTCTACTCGCTCTTATTACCCAAATTGCTATTATGTCACTTCTTTAGGGCTTCTACGAAAGTTTACTATTTTTTTATTTTCGTGCTTAAATAGACTATTGTTGACCGGCTACGCTAGATATAGAGGTTGATAGTTATAAAATCAATATAGGTCGTTGTGCTTCCCCTTTAATAAAGCCAAGGGTTGATTTATTATATAAAGATGATTTTCCGTCTTATTTGACTATAATAGAAAGTAGTATCTTATATTTCTGACTTTAATATAGTCTTTAGTCTACGCGAAATATAAGACATCTATTAGTTTAGATTTACTATTTCTTTAAGAATATTATTAAGTTATAGATTTGTAATCCTGTCCTTGACTTAGTCGGTCACCAAGCGTGTGTAAGATATATCCCAGAACAGCTATAGGGATCGTTGGCTCATCTGCTTACATGAAGAAATCTATGACTATATACACTACGCTCTATCTTAAAGAATGCCAAATTTAGAACAGAGTTATTTTAAGTTTGGTGCCGCAATAGGACTCCCAAGCTTTACGGCGCACTTTCCGGCTCCTTCGGCCTTTTAGTGGCAGATTTAGGCTCCTAAGAACATACTAGATACAATTTATTGTCCCTACCACCGCGTCAGCCCAAGTAAGCCCGTAATAGCACTCTCCTCTTTTTTGGCACTATACTAAAAGTAGTTTAAACTTAGAAGCCAGTAGGCGATTACGAAGGCATCAACTAGATTTCTAGATAGCTATATAAACTGACCTCTTCTTTTATTAAGACAACTCTTTATCTCTATTCCTCTTCCTTCTGTCCCTCCTTACTACGCTTCTTCAATTCGGACTTAAACATTTCACAAGATTAGCCTCGTCTAAAGGCTATAATGCTTCATTTACCAGACGAGATTTTACTAAAGATATTCGATTTCCTCTATTATGTCGACGATAATTTTAATATTTATAGTAATAAGAATAACCTTCTAGCGAGTCGTCTTGTGTATAAAAGGCTAGCGACAATCGGGAAACATCTTTCATTTGAGCATATTACTTTTATTAATAATATAAAAGGATATAAGAGGCTCTTAATATTATCACAATCCTTAGTAGCTAATAGCGTTCGACGTTTATCTTGTTACTTTTAAGCTTTTGATATAGTCATAACCGAATACGTTGACCAAATTTTTGGTTTCGGCCACTATAACATGCATAAGGTCAACGAGATATACGAATTATAGTATTTGCCTCGTAATCGACAATAGACTCGCTTATAAGCTCGTGGCGGAGATATAGGTGTTTTAAACAAAGTAATACCTTCGTTCGAAAGGCTTTCCGCTATCAATATTATATAGGATTTTAGCGATCGATATAGAGATATGTTTTAAATATTAAGTCCTTATATTCGTAGTTCTTTTACAAATTCTCTACTTGGACAAAGGATTTTCGAGACGATCATAGGCGCTATTTCTAACTCATAAATTAGTATTAAAGTTCTTTAACTTAGACATATCGAAGATAATAAACATTTCGAAGATACGAGCACTTTACGCAAACTTAACCGTATATATTAACCTCTTATAACTAGTATAATATAAGGATTTACTATCACAAGCCGTAGATTATATCAACAAGCTTTTCGGAGATTAAGGCGACTAAGAATTAGATTACTATTAAAACATGATTTAAATGATAATAGCTTATTAATATTTATCTAATCGGCACTCTCGCTCGAAGAGTTATAGTTATAATTCAATTATTAAGGCGAGTAAGCTCTTACGTTAAATTTCCTAAGCTCTTTTAAACTACCTCGCTTACGGACTCTTAGATTAGACTTGGCACTAATTAAAGATTCGTTTTACTTGGTTGACTTCTTTAGTAAACATACTACTAGTCTAAAAATAATTAGTTTCCGAGAGCTTAAGCTTAAAACAGGCTCCTAGGAAACTGTCTTTATTAAGATAAAGAAACTTTTAACCTTAAGCTCGGTATATATAAGAGGAGCTTTTAAAGTTAGAAGAGTTACGGAGATCAAGTCTAGATTAACGGAACATAGTCGTAGAGTATTTAGCGATAAAGCAATCGAGGACTTTATTTAATATAAAACAGACGATAACCCGTTTGATCTATTACGGTCTGCCTATAGGGATTTTCCGCCGTATTTAGGCGGAGACTGGCAATGTTAGAATAGGTGCTTATACCGGTAGGTAGTCAAGATATTTAATAGAAAGAACCCGTTAGTCTACGTATATATTAGTAACTTTAACCCTCCCCTTTGTCCGGATAATAGATTTTCTTTTACTTTATATCTTTAAAGCTTTAAGGTATTATTCTTTCTTAATTAAAGCTTCGGGTTATAGTCCCGAAATTTAGATATAGGCCGATATTCGAGGTAGAGTAAAGGGTAGTAACTAAAACGGCTTTCGGCGCGTCGACGGGACGGATCAATAGTATAACCAAAACTATAGTATTTTCTTACTACAAATCGAAACCTTATAGAGAAATAGCTAAAGAATAATAGTATAATAACTATAACTTTATATAATAGTTTATAACAAATACGTTAACGAAATCTATTTTAGTTAAAGATCCTTCTCCCCTATAGTACTAGAAGAATCAGCCTCCGCTTCCGGATCCCCCCTTAAGTCAATTTATATTAGAAGTTCCTCCGGCCTAGATAAATATATAGTAGTGGCTGTTTTAATAGTAGTAGTAGTAAAGTATTAAGACCGACATGTTATAAATAAAGGAGAACCATCTCCCCCTTTCCCGGCTCCCTTTCTACGCGAGCCCTTCGTCCCCCTTATCACTATCAGAGTAAATCTAGTAGTCTTTTTACGGTAAAGTTTACCCTTGCCCTTCTTCGATATAAAGGTGAATCCGAAAATCATTTTGATCAATTTTATCTTTAAAGTTAGTTAGTTTAGGAGGTTAAGACGAGAGTAGATTCGGATCTAGAAATGTTAATAAAATTAAAATCGTCTTTATATACCCGAAGGGAGGCTCCGGGCTAGACTAGGGGTCGATAGGAAACTATATTTAGACGGAGCCTAAATAGGCTCTAGGGGTCCCGTTTCGGAGTAAGAATACCGGAAAATTTAGATACTTAGGATCTTTACTTATATGTTATATAGACGCCCTACGATTATAGTCTTTGCTTTACTAAAACAACATAACATAGATACCACCTCTAGCTAAGAAGCCGCCCTAACTCCTAACTGGCAATTTGATCCGTAGGAGCCAGTAGACTTCTCTATTAACGACCTGCTAAAGAGAGTCGAGGAATTTCAAAAGCGACAGTAGCTAGAGACGCTAGAGAGGATCACTACGGAGAATTCGTGGCTAGAATTCTATATCGCAAGACATTAGCAAAATTCTACCCGAACGATAAATCTGCTATAAGAGATATATAATACTATAATACTGATATAGAAGGCACTCGAGAAATATCGTCTTAAGGAGGTGAAGGCGGATCAAGCCTGGCTTGTCTTCTAAGGAATACGTAAACGTCCTAATATTACTCCTAGAACTCACCAAGCCGGCTAGATTTGATTTAAGCGAGGTACTTACTGATTTAAAGAGTTTAAAATTGTTAATTATTTACTATAACTTGATATAAATAATACGAGCTTACTAAATTTAATAATTATCTCTTATAAACATAACCTTCTAGATCCGAAGCACTTAGAATATAGCCTATCTCGATACTACTAACTCAACGGTCTTTTTTTAAATCCGTCACTAGACTGTCTATAGTATCTTTAGATTCTTTCGTCTATATTACCAGGTTTTTTATATAGGCCTCTATATCCGTAAAAAATCTATCTTTAGGGTTAATATCGTCCTAAACATTAGGGGGTAGGCATTACCTTATTTTCTCTTATAACCTAGTAGTATCCTGTTAGTAATAGTTTATAGGTCTTCGCTAAAGGGAGGTACTCACTCGTTCCGGAGGTCCTGAATAATCACTTTAAGCCCGCCAATTCTACCCTCGAGCAAGGTAAATCTATCTTTAAAGCTTAGACCGACTTCGTCAGTTGTGTCATCAGCTACGGCGCTTTACACCTAAGCACCTGTCTATACCTGTAGCGGATCTCCTAGATCCGTTATAGTATTATTAAGTTCACTGCCTTGTGCCGGCTATAGGTAGCCTTCTAAAGCGTTTTCTATTAGCACCGATTCATAACTAGGATAAGGGAACATTTGAGAAATTTGGTGATCGGGAACATATAAGAAGACGTTCTAAGCTTTCTGGTCTAGGAAGTCTCTAAGAAAGAGAGGATTCAGTTCCAACTTCTAAACTACGGTTTGGTCTGCGTACTATTAGGAGTTTTGATAGTCTATCTTAAGAATTCTAGAATGTGATAGATACTATGATTCAATTCTTCCGGTCCTTTTAAGTACAAGTCGCCCTTTACTATAAATAGAAGCGACGTAGTATAGTAGCTTAGATCAATCTCACTGTGCTTAGCAGAATGTTTTATGCCTAAATAGTAGAAGTCAATTAGATAGTTCAACATGAACTAGCTTATAACTATTTGCGGAATGATAGGCACTAAATATCGACTAGCTCGATCTCGGCATAGAAGTCTCGTTTCCCCCGTCATCACGATCGATCCGCTTGTGCTGACTCGCTCGCCAGGTTTAAACATATAAGGCGTTCACTAATTTCCTCTTCGAAATCCCGTATCCTTCCCCGGTTTTCCTTCCCAAGCCAGCTCGCTGTTTCTTCTATGGCCTTATATAACGCATCCTGATTCTTAGATATCTCGTTATCTGCCTCTGCCACCAGCGGTTAAAGACGGTGCTATAAGTTATAGTATATAATAAGCTTCCGTAGAGATTCTTCGTCTTGGCATAGCTTTTTAGTGACCAGATACTAAAGATAAAGTACTTATACGTTAGACATTATTAAGGTTAGAGATAGTATTAAAGATGATAGTATAGTAACTTATCCCTTAGTATCGGCATATAGGTAGTACTTTTAAAGAATTATCGTAAAGACTAGGGAGCCCGATTCTCTCCTAGGGGAGCCAAAAACGGTCACGTCTGATGCCAGGAGTTTATAGGGTTGTTGCCCTACGTTTATTGACTAAGCGTTTAGAAACGGTATCTAAAAACAGCCTTAGAAGGGTACTATAATATTTCTAGAATATTATATTAGGCTGACTAGTATTTTAAGGTCCTAATCAGGGTACCTGGTAGCGGGATGGCTACGATCAGCGCTAGGCTATAGAGTCGTCTAGGCTTATACTATACCTAACCGAAGACACTAATAAGAAAATAGCTTCTATATGTTAAAATGTCTAAGCGCTGCTTAAGGATACTTTAAGAGCATTTTCGACTCGCTAATTTGCTAGTCAATTCTATTTAATTATATATCCCCTCTGCTATTTTAAGGACGAAAGCCTAACACCTACGAAGTAACAAACATAGGCAGAGAACATAAAAACCATTTAATCTCTTCTATAAGAATAATCATCAAATCACGACATAGCGTCTCGATATACTATCCAGGTAAGTATAGGCATATATAATCCTCCGAAAGCGCTCCTACTAACACTTGTAGGCTAACCGCCTCGAACGTATTAATACTAGCGGTCGAATATTGCCTTCTAATTCTCTTAAGGGTACCAGGACGTAACCTCGACTACTTAGCAACTAAGACTTTGATACTATAACTAAGCAACTCCTGATAGTAGGCGAGTCTATCGAAGTGTCTCGCCAAAACTTGTTCGAGACGCGGTTTGTTGCCTCTTCTGCTCTATAGGACCTCGAGCAAGAACGACAAGTTCGACAGAGATGCTCTGACGCTTATAAAGAACTATATGTCTAGTATGAAAGGAAAGTCGTAGAGATACACGAAATGACAGCCAAGTTCGGCTCGCTATATAAGGAGCTTAAGGAATCCTAGAAGACGACTTCTAATTACCGGTCGGCCTTCGAAGAATATAAGCGTCGCGCCTCTAAGAATAGAGATAGGGTCAAGGACCTTAAGGGGAGAAGAGTAGAGGCTATAAAACAAATCTAGGTTATAATTAAAAGGGATATTTCGGCTAGGATAATAATCGATAAGCTAGAGAAGGAAAGGGAAGATTTAATATAGGGACACCGGGTAGTAATTAGCGTAAGGGTAGCTCGTAAGTGTCTTGCTAAGCAAAGGATCGACGAGCTATAGGAGGGAGCAGACATATTGATATAGGAACATCAGGTAACAATAAACATTACGGTCGGCCGTATAAATTCTACCGAGTAGAAAGTCGAGGAATTTAGGAAGATTATTAGTATATTTGAGTATTAGGAGGTGGATTCGACTTGTCTGACTCCTAAACAGTCTCTAGGAGCTATGAAACGACCGAGGTCGGAGACCAAATAGTAGCGTGGCCGCCCTTCTAAG
The DNA here is from genome assembly GCA_013054445.1 of Cudoniella acicularis. NCBI lineage: Eukaryota > Fungi > Ascomycota > Leotiomycetes > Helotiales > Helotiaceae > Cudoniella > Cudoniella acicularis. Next base: position 8,697 of record JAAMPI010001039.1, read on the forward strand.
TATAGAAAGTGTAAGGACGTAATAAAGATGCGGGATAAAGACACGATAGTAGTACGAAATTGAATTGACAAAATGATATTTTAGGATAGCCCGGTATAGTTTATATATTCGCGCTTAGTTACTATATTCTATAGGAAATTTATTTATACTTTATATTAAAACTATTTTATATTATAAAACGTGAATTACTCTAGGTAATAGAATATTTCGGAAGGGTAGACTACCCGCTAAAGTCTCTATAACCCTATAGAACAGTCAAGTACCCTAACATGTCGCCTATTGTCGTTAGTATTTGCCGATTTTAATATAGAGATGTTCGGATATCAGATCAGCTCGATAAGTGTTAGGTCGTTAAATTAAGCTTTTTTTACTCACGCTTGCTCACGCGACACGACAACTAGTAGGGCCTATTCCCTACCATATAATCCCTGTCTCTATACCCTGGTTCTATACCCTAGCTCTATACCCTGTTTCTATACCCTGTTTCTATACCTGGTTCTACACCCTAGTTCTATATTAATAGGTTTCCCAAGTAGGATTCGCGTCTCTCTGACTTTTTCGTAGATATCCCGCGGACTGCCTAAGAGCTAGTAAGATTTCCGTAGATAAGGTATCTAACTTGGATACCGGCAGTCTTTTGCCGTGATAGACTTCTTAAAAGTGCGATCGTCGGCTTTGTCGCACGTTAAATTATTCTAATATACTATAGAGATTTCCGTGCTAGACTTGGCGTGAACGGTACTGTTGTCTAGCTGACAACTCAACTAACGGAGGATGATAGCTAAAGTTGCTAAATTGTGACATAATCTTATCTTTATCTGCTTTTAAGCCAGCGGGCTGACTCGATTCTAAGGGAAACTTCTCCAAGTGACTACTATACATCTCATTTTCAAGTGTATTATACCACCTTTACAAGCGTATAAACAGAAACTTTATATTATACCAATCTGAATAAGTTAGAACGTGATTATACCTCTCGCAGCTTATACACATTCACGTTTTCTTTAGCGTAGGAGTATTAAACAAAGATAGACGAGCCGGCCTCAAATATGGTTTCCTTGCCAGTCTACTAATCTTCTATAACCTACCTCTACTTAACGTTCGATACTTATATACCTTCGCTACCCAGTCCGGAGACAGAGCCGCCTCTCTATCTGGCACCTTACGCTAGTCTATTTGAATAGTCTAAAACCCGTAAAGGATTCACTTTATAGCTCTCGTGTATTACGCATATTATTACTTCTTACGCGGTCGGCTCTTACTCGCCTTCGACCCGAGCCATGGCTAAAGAATGGCACGTTTCAGAAGTCAATATACTTCTCGGTATAACAACCTATTATATCGGGTTTGTAATTGCGCCTATGGTCTTTACGCCTCTCAGCGAGATCAATAGACGATATCCTGTGCTTCTAGGAGCTAGCGTCGTGTTTGTAAGCTCTTAGTTCTACTACGTAACAACTAGGAGCTATTTTAGAATACTCTTCTAGAGATTTTAGACCGGCGTCGGCAGCTCTATATTCTCGATAGTAGTCGGAGGCGTTATTAGCGATCTGTATAAAGAAGACGATCGGAGTGCTCTAATAGCATTATTTGCCGGGGCTTCGACATTTGGCATAGGACTCGGCCCTTTAATCTCTAGACTTTTTATAAACTAGAGGTAGGCCTTTTAGATATAAGTTATCATGTACGGGCTTCTGGTTACCGTCTTTACGGTCTTTTTCAAAGAGACGAGGGGGAGTGTTCTCCTTAGTCGGAAGGCTCAATTCCTAAATCGCTATTATAAAGACTACGAGCAGGCTAGGTATTTTATAAGGGTACGGATAAGATAGAAAGTTTAGACTAATAAGGATCGTTAATCTATAGTAAAGATGCTCCGTATCTCTGTCTGCCGCCCGTTTCGTAAGTCATACACATTCTGTTATAGCATCGCTAATATTTTAACCAGGTCTTCTCTTTACTAAGCCAACTATTGTCCTCTTCTCCCTCTAGGTCTCGTTTTCCTGGTCTATTCTCTACCTGGCCTTTGGCTCAATCCGTCTTATATTCACCGCTTTCTATCACTTCACATCCTAGTAGTCTAGCGCCGTTTTCTTAGCGATATATATTAGATCTATCATCTCAACCTCGATATCTGTCCTTAGAGGCTTACTATTTAAGCAGCCGAGCTAATAGGTAGAACAAAGCAAGATACCTAAAACCAGCCTCTATTCTAGCTATGTTAAGAGCCTCTTACTGCCTATTAGATTGATCTGGCTAGGGTAGACCCAATTTGAACAAATCCCTTAGATTGTTCCTACTATAGCCGTAGGTTATATGACAATAGGCATTTATAGTATTTACCTGGCAACGCTCGGTTATCTGACCGACACATATCATCAGTATACAAGCTCCGCCCTTGCTACTCAATCATTCTGTTAGCCCTACTATAAAACTTAGTAATTATTATAGTTTCTAATCACACATCTAGGTCGGATAATACTAGGTGGCGCTTTGGCTCTAATCACCGCTACCATGTTTAAGAATCTTATTTTCGCTAGAGTATTAAGCCTTCTGAGTGGCTTGGTATATAAACCCTTTATCTTGCCAGAGCCCTGACTGACATTTGGAAAGAGTCTTCTCCTAGCAACCGTCCCTTGGCTTCTGATCTTATACGGTCCCCGAATCCGTACTCGGTTAAAGTTTACGAAGGTAAGTTTCCCTACTTTGATAGCTATATTATAACTAGCTAAACTCGTCTTCCTAAACAGTCTATCTCGGTAGAAAGACAAGGGTAGGAATACTAGAATCTGATTCTAGGCCAGGCAGATAAATAACTTAAGATTCTCGCGGCAAATATATATAGTCAAGGGGGCTTGTAAACGAGCTATAGATAGTACTTTATACTTAGGTAGGCTCTCTAGGGAATATTTTCTATATCAATATTTATAGTTCCGTCTAATAAAGCTTATCTCCGCAAACTATCTAACGTGTTTTAGTGTATGTTGATCCCGTATGTCTATTTCCGGATTCGTCATAGTTCTTTATTAGCCTAGCCGGGAGTTTAGAAGTAGAGTAGGCTAGCCCTAGTTCCTGTCAATTATATAGGGTCTTCGTTTAAAGCTGACCAGGGTGTAAGAAAATAGCCATAGTAAAGCCCGTACCTGTAGAGGATATGCCGGCCCGCATTTACTTATATGCTTTAGATCGACCCCCTAATTAAGGCCCTTAAAGCTTAGCAGACTTTGTTAGAGGTAAGGGTATATGACCGTAGTACGCGGTATATAGTATATAGAAGATATATCTATATAGTCGTCGGTAGGCGGCTAAGGTGTGGATAGCGGAAGAAGAGTCGACTGTTAGGTCGAGAGATTCAAGTATATGGAATAATAATATAATTTTGACTTAAAGACTTATCTATCTACAAAGGAGTGAGTGGNCTATATATACTACGAGTGTAGTTACTAGAAGCTTCTATAGCTTAGAAATCAACGCTTATAAATCAAAGCTTATAAATCAAAGAACAACCTAGAAGATTGTACTAAGGTTTAAACCTTAAGTTTAGAATAGTGCTTATTACCTAATAATACAGCAATATACACATGACAAGTAGGAGGAACTCGGGGCTTTATACTCCACTTTACATAGTACTATTTTTGTTGGAAGGATTTGAAACCTAATTGAAGCAAGGTATAGGCAATCGGTTTAGCAATAAACTCAATATCCGGCCATAAGATAGTACATCGCCGAGTGGGGTTGCCCCGCCGGCTGTTACGGCACTTCCTCGGCGTATATTTCCTCCGTCGCTTGTGCATATATATAGGATCTGCCCCTCTCCAAGCTACAGACCTCAGTTCCTATCACATATACCTCCTTCTCCCCTAAATCCAACTACAAAAGGCAGGTAATTTCAGTCGCGCAATCCCGGAACCGACCATTGCCGTGGACACTTATTCACTCACTTGTTGCGTATTTCAACATGGCCTCAATCATGGCAGCCGAGCTCTTTTCTGTCAATGGATTGGTAGCAGTGATTACGGGCGGCGGGACCGGTGAGAAAAAAAAGAGATTAAAAATTGAAGAACATAAACTAATATTTACCCTAGGAATTGGTTTGATGATGGCTAAAGCACTCGAGGCGAATGGGGCCAAAGTATACATTATTGGAAGAAGGAAAGAGGTTTTGGAAAAGGCTGCGAAAGAAGCAGTGCGTCTCTGTCTAAGCACCTAGTGACCTCGAAATTCATTGCTGATGCATTCAGGTGCATGGAAATATCATTCCCCTTCAAGGCGATGTGTCCTCCAAGGACGATCTCGCCCACATTGTTGAAACCATCACGGCTGCCGACGGATTTATCAATCTCCTGGTGGCAAACTCCGGGATCGGAGGTCCCAACCTTGGAGGCCTCAAGCCCAACCCATCGCTCTCCGAATTCCGTGATTTTCTGTGGGCGACTGATCCCAAAGAATTTACGCAAACGTACCATATCAATACCTCCGCTGTGTTTTTCACTGTCGTTGCATTCCTTAACTTGCTAGGTGCAGGAAACGAAAAGGGAAATGTTGAGCAGAAAAGTCAAGTAGTTGCGACTTCCAGCATCGGTGCATTCAACAGGGTTCCCTTGGGCTTTGCATATGGAACGAGCAAAGCAGCCGTGGTGCATTTGCTGAAACAGTTTGCCACGACCTTCGTGCCTTTTGGGATTAGAAGCAATGTAATTGCCCCTGGCTGTGAGTTGCAAAAGGTTTTGTGCATTCAAGTGGCTAATTTAAATAGTTTATCCCTCTGACATGGCATCAGCTGCAATTGAAAAACTGACAACCGATGGTAAGATGCCAACCTCGGTTGTACCATTGCAGCGAGCAGGAACAGCAGAAGATATGGGAGCAACGATACTCTACCTGGCTTCAAAAGGAGGAGCATACCTAAATGGAAATGTCCTCGTCACGGATGGTGGGCGCCTCAGTATTTTGCCTTCTACATACTAACCTCGAAATTCCTCACAGCTATTGAGCGAGATTTTACAACGTCTAATACCATGAAATACATACATTCTCATCGACCCGTTCCTATAGCTTCAAGTATGTAATTTTGCAGCATTGCCTTGTCTCGGGGTGCAAATCTTGCTTTGAAGGTTCTTGGAGTGGGTGCTGTAGCCTCGATGTCGATTAACCTCTGGAGAGGACCCAGTGCCGACTCCTTCGTTTCTCCTTCAGCTGGATGGATTCGGAAATGAGCAATGAGATGCAGATATACCGTGTAAAGGGCATTGTGAGACACGTGAGAAGCAACGCACATTCGGCTACCATATCCAAAGGCAAATTGATGGGGAAGCTTCTCTGAAGTTCGAAGCCATCGCTCCGGGCTAAAGTTCCAGGGATCCTGGAGTTCTTCTGGGTCTCTTCTACAGGCCCAGAAATTTAGAAAGACCACAGTCTTGTCCGGAATGATGTATTGCCGCCATTTTGCGGGACCGGAAGTTGCTTTCGGTAATGCAAGTCTCAAAACTGTGAAATACCTCCCGAGTTCCTTCGTCAGAGCTTGGATATAAGCTACATGTAGGTTTCCGAAATCTTTAGTCTTCAAAAGTCCCGCATCCACAATTGCTTGATGTGCAGTTTCTTGGATTTCAGGATTGTGGCCCAAGCAAGCGATGGCTGACTATTGTCTGCTCCCTAAAACCACAGGATTAAGCCTGGAATGATGAAAATGAAGGATGAGAGCTCACTGCCGTCATACTCAAGCTGATACTTAAGAGCTCCTTCTTTGTCAGTCTCGCAGATTCGAGGTCTTTCAGGATTGCCCTCCTACCCTCGACCTTCCCTGCACAACCACACCCATACAACTACTTTATACTCTTCTTTACCCCCGATCTCTTTGGTACGGTCACCGTAAATACCAATTGATATGCGAATATAAAACGGATACACGTAGCAGACGGAGGTTCACGCGAATGGTCGGATATGCTTATAGAGGAGCTATATGTGTTCATTGGGGTTATCATATATATGAGAATACATAAGGAGTCCCAAACCCGGATGCATTTGAATACAGACTTCAATCAAGGCCCTATACATACAATTGCAAGCTATATTTCCCTCCGACGCTTTGAGCAAATCAAACGATATTTCTATATCTCTTGTCTTGAGAGTGATCAAAAAAAAAAAGAGTATCACTTACCCTCTAATAAGATCTGGTAGTATAAGGTTGAGCCTTTAGCTTCAGCTTTTCAAGCTTCCTTCCGGCGATATTACTCACCCTCTTCTGAAGTGAGTATTGATAAGCTTATGGTTCGGTGTTTTGGCAGGTTAGTTTCCCCTTCTTTTTACTCTAATTACCCCCCGCTAATTCCTTAGGTCGTTACACACTTATAAGATGCCAAATAAGCCAATTAAACAAGGCTATAAGATCCATGGAATTGCGAATTACGGATACTTATATAACTTCCTTTGGAGCTCGCGACAGAAAGGGCTACAGGATATACTTTACTGGCCAAGACTTACCAAAACGGCAAGCCTCGTACGAGACCTTGCGCTCTCCCTCCCACGATGTCGTCTTGCGATATATATGGACAATTACTTCACCTCTGTGCCCTTATTTACAGAGCTACAAGCTTGCGAGCTCGGTGCAATGGGTACTACACGCCCACATAAAGAGCTCCCTACCAGGTTTAAGGTGCTTAAGACACAGTTCGCTACAAAGCTTGAGTGGAATACCCTTCTTGCAAAGGTGGTTGATAATACCCTTTGCTTAGCTTGGCAAGATAATAATACTGTCTTAGCCTTAAGTAATATACACACTGTTTATACTACAGAGAACTTCCGTGAGAAGGTTAGGAGACGCTCTGCAAAGACGTCAACTAATAGGAGGATCGTACGGCAAGTATTTGGTGATACCTCGACGAAAGAACTACGCATCCCTTGTTTTATTGATGATTATAATCAATATATGGGAGGTGTAGACTTAGCAAATCAGTTTAGGGAGTCGTAAGAAACTCACCAAATCACTCAAAGGAATTGGTGGCCCCTCTTTTACTGGCTAATTGATGTAGTTTGTGTAAATGCGTATAGGTTATATCAATTAACTGCAACAGAAAAGCTTCTCGCGCATTTACAGTTTAGAAAAGAGCTTTATTATAAGCTTTTCAGCTGCTTTAATAAAGCTAGGCTACAGGACTTATGGATTAAACTTGGTGGGAGACGAGTATTTTGACCTAAATTACAGCATTTACACTACTAGGAGAAGCGTCCTAAACAAGGTAATTGCAAATGGTGTTTATACAAATCAAGGTGTAAAAAGCTCCTTGGGAAGGAGATAAAGGATAGCATAAAACGGTCAATAGGGGGGTGTGTATTCTGTGATGTTTTTCTTTGCAAGGATAGGCACTGCTAGGAGCGATTTCACTCAGGTAATGCTAATCACTAGTAATTTATTATGTAGTGTGCATTAAAGCGATGCCAATTAACCCCTGGAACCGCCCCTCGTAAGCGAAGGTTTTGGCTATCGCACGAGGGGATAGTGAATAGGGATCCTTACACCAGGTAAGCGATCCAAAGAATTACTCTCCTTTATTGAAATCACGTGATGGAGCTTGCAGGAGCTTGGGATCCAAGGGCTAGGGAACTTTACTGGGTCGTCACCCATTAGATAGGAGCTCAAAACAGTATTAGCAATATATCCTTTTGTCTTACGAGTAGCTGTAACGAATACACCTCCGTGTGTATAACCGAACACGTGATATCCAACTTCTCTGCCTTGCAACCAAACACTTACAGTTCTACGCCTTCCTACACGGATAGGATCTTGTCGATTCGTTACACGCTCATCTGTCTGACCCGTTTCCTGGTGCCTTCTTCTTCCCTCCTAGTGCTTCCCGTATCTCCTGTGACGGTATAACTTCCGTCGGCGAGTCCTTCGATGATCCCCTTGAAGATGTTACTCTACCAGTTTGCATTTTTGCTACAAGTTCTGCTGTGTGTTCCGGGTTGGATATATTCCATATAAGAGCGGCCCACGCGAAAGTTCCGATTCCGATTTTTACACAGGTATCCTGTCTGTGTCACGGGATCACTTGGGTGAATAAGAATAGCCGAGCAGGGCGATGGGAGACCCACTTTGAAATTTGTATATTAGCTTCTGGTTCCTGAGAACTTCTTGATTCTGTGGGTTAATCCTTTTCAATAGAGCTTATGACCTCGATCTGAACTCGCCCCCTGACACATCTACGTCGACTGCGAACTCGCGGCGGTGTACCAAATAAATCAAAGTTCATTCAATGCTTATCTTATCGCGACCGGTGAGGGGCATCAACAGCTAAAAGGACTTCAATTGCGGAGTTGAATTAATCTCCATATGATTTTAAATGGACCTTATATATCCAAAATAATTTCTTCGAGGTTTGATCATCAAACACAAAATGACACAAAAAACAACAGCCACGAAGAAAGAACTCATTCATCAACCACCAGACTTGGACTATGGATTAGCAAAATACCACCAGTAAGCCCCAAGTAACTTGCTCCCCTCAATATAGTTATCCCTGTTAAGCTTCTCATTAGGACCATGCGCCCCATCATCCGACATACCCAGTGGCAGCAACATGATACTCTTATCTGCCCCCAAGGCTTTCTGCAAATCGAGTGTTACGCCGATACTATGTTGTTGCCATGTCGTCAGTCAACTGCGGTGATTATACGGAGGTACAAAAAGCTAAGACGAAGAAAGGGGCCTAGACTAACCTTCCTCCTTCACGCGTCAAATCAGGATCTGTCTTGTAAACTCTCTTCGTAGCCGCCTTACCAGCCTGGAAATTCGCGTCGTTCGGTGATCCAAGCCAATACGGAGCTGATTCCCCAAACAACTTCACTTTACACATATTTCTGCTCCCGAGCTTCCTGAATTCTTGCTCAAGATAATGGATCGTGAGATTGGTAACCGCGTTACCGTCCATAGACGGCACGGTGCGAATGGAAAACTTACCCGTGACCTTAGGGTATATCGTGGTTGTCTGGTCTGGGGTTGCATCCGCGCCGGCGATACCGTGGATCGTGAGAGACGGGTATCGGAATCGGTGCATGAGAGTGTCCTCGGGGTTGTTGGTCGCAAAAGCTGCAAATCCGATGGAGCCAGATTCCTCTATTCCTTCGAAACAGAAGAGTAAATTGACGGGAACATCGGCGTTTACTTTCTGGTAGGCTTCGAGTGCATTGAGCCATGCGAGAACGGGGCCCTTGTCATCGGTAGAGCCACGCCCGTATAGCTTTTTATCCTTTTCTTGGAGGGTCCAGGGGTCGGCTTTCCAGCCATCTCCGGCGGGCTGGACATCATAATGGCCGTAGGTTAGGATCGTTTTCTTCTTGCTATCATATGTCACTGGGTATTTGGCGGTAATGACGTCGGGGAGCTCGAGAATAGGGTCTGTGTCTGGTTGTTTTCCCAGTGGATACCGTTTCACAGATGCTTTCAACGCCTTGAGTTGCTTTTCCAGAAAATCTGTCATCTAAACAGTTATAGGTGCGTGTCAGAATACAAGATGACAAGATTTCCTAAAGGGGAAATAAAATCTATGCATACATCGTACACCTTTTGGCGCCCTTCAGGGGTTCGAGCAGAGGAAATTGATGGGATCTTGACTGCTGGCTTGAGCCCTATTCTCTAGTTAAAACTCCAGTTATTTCATTATATGCAGAGATGTTACTCACTGCCATCGATGAAGTTTTTTTGGGCAAGCTCACCAATCCTATGCCAAGCACAAGGCAGTCAGTGGTTAGCAGCAGCTTCAACGGTTGCTTATTATATCAATCCGACACATACTTTTTGAAAACGAGGTCCAGCTTACCGGTGGCCATGGCTGGTTGCAGACTGAATGTATTCTGTCTTTGTTCATAAGAGAAAAGAGAATAAAAGGCAGAGTAAACTCTACTATGTAACAAAGCTAGGGCTTAAGGAAGAAGTTTATAACTAAGTTTTTGAAAGAACAGCCAGATCTGAGAAGAATTCATGACGAGATATATATATAAACCCATTGTCATTCCTCTGTCAACCCTCTCACAAGGACCACACCCACCTGTTCGCTACCCCATAATGGTGTCAATGCACATGCTTTCCTTCTATTATAAATCGATAGTTTTCAGCTGCTATACAAGCCCCTCGCCTTTCACCACAGCATTATTGCAGTATATGCTGTGCAGAATATCAGTATCACAGCACCTAACAACACATCTCCCATGTACCGCCCTAGAAGATACGGGGAGAGCTGAAACCCCTCGGGAGCACCGATCGTTTTCTTTTGCAGATCACGGTTGCAGATGCATTCCGAGTACTCCGCAGGATGGTGGGACCCGCTTGTATCCAGCGGGTATCTTGTGGCAACTAGGCGATCCGTGTTATCAGTTCAAGCCGCGGGGCCGATATTGTGTAGCTAAATTGGGGAGTAGACTCTGCTGATAGGACAGATCGTTATGGAGTAGCTCAAACGCGATACAACTACCTACTACCTTAATGGTTAGGATATGGCGCTCAATGCAGACCTGATCCCTCAAAACCGGACAGCCACGTGTACACAGGCTGGATATGATGTTGGTACTGCAATAGAAAATATATCTGAGCGCGTACTGTGTGGGTAAGGTAGCCTCACACGCAACGAGAAGGTACTCTTGCATACTCGTAACAACCACCGCATGTACTGGGTAGAGAAACCTGTCTCGCTGCCACAAAGGACGCATGCTCTGTAGATATGTAGTTGTGCATGTACGTGTTCATAGGGGGAGAAAAAGCACTTCCATGCATCCCGTAAGCGACTTGTAGGAAATCGCTACTTCAGATTTACTGAAGGCGAACTGTGCCTTTCGGCCGTATAGAGGGGAGGTTTGACACAAGTTCAATCCCAGGTTAAAGTTATGCTGCGGATACAACCAGAGGACCGCATGTCATTCTATTAGATCAATTGACACCGAAATTCCTAAGACTGAGTATGAATGTAATCTATTCCAAGTAGCTGCGCTAAATAGGCGCAAAAGAAAACAAACCCCCCTGCCTCAATAGTTGGGGAGGTCGTAAGGATAATCCAAGCCCGCGATCTCCCTTGAATGCTTCTCATTCTTCGCATTCTCAGCCACGATGAAATCAATAACATACTTAGGCGCAACCGTCTTCTCCCCATCAGGTTCATTATGCTTCCCAGAGATCGGCTGACCGAGTGTTTGCCACACCGGAATCGCGCCCTCCCAATGCCCCCTGCAAATATCCAGATCCTTGACATCCTTTTGCGTTTCGAAGCCCAGAATCTTGGGAACTGAGTAGGTGTGGGACTTTTGGGCATTGGGGGTGATTTTGATGATAGAAACGTAATCCAACTCTTCCTCCTTGATGGGGCGAAGGTGTTTCCAACGATCCGAGATCTGCGCATTGACAATCTGCGTCATCACCCACTCTCTCTCGTCGCGGTCTTTGTCGGACACGTTCATCAGACTGGCGGTTCCGTTGAGTACGGTGTTGGCGAACGTGAAGCCGGAGGCAAAACCTGAGAAACCGAGATAGTAACTGTGGATCGTGCTTGCTGCAATGCTGACGGAGAGACCGGGGTCGCCTTCTTCTTGTGCGAATTCGAGACGCCCTTTGACGGCTTCCTGGATATGGCCGTGCACGTACAAGGCTTCGGAATTGCTCTTGTATTTGAGGATTTTGCCGACGAGATAGCATACAGATGGGTACTCGGAGTCCTTCGTGATGAAGGACACGTGTAAAATGTGCTGGCTGTTGATGACTAGCTTGGTGAGATCGGCATCGTATTTATCTGAGAGGGAAAATGTGATTAGCAACACATGAAAAGAGTAAAATAAAGATAGGGAACTTACTGCTCCATGGGGGGGGGCTGGGTTAGACGATGGCTCTGCCATTGCTTCTATGTCTTCGACTAAAGAATGGATGAAGGGGTTGATTTGCAGGATGCAGAATTAAGATAATAGAAACTTGTTGGAGGTAAGGGTATAGCCGTAGTACGCGGTATATAGTATATAGAAGATATATCTATATAGTCGTCGGTAGGCGGCTAAGGTGGACGTGTGTAGGCGGA
>JAAMPI010000104.1:0-66913 GCA_013054445.1 Cudoniella acicularis
TGAACAGAATGTTGTTATTTGGAATTGTAATGACATCGGGCATTTTCAAGAACAACCAAATACTATTTTCAGTGAAAATWAMAWARAAAATTTTGACACAACAGACGCTTGATTACATGCAGTTATTTTCGAATTACAGAAGCCTTGAAGTACTTCTGATATCGCGCTAAATCAAAAGAACCATCACTCAGGTCTCTACTATTTGCGTCTCCCGCCCAGCAGAAGGTTCTGCATCCATGCAACACCGCTCCATCCTCCTGTTCAATATCACAGAGACACCAAGTATATGCATCAGTTTCATAATCTTGCAGGCGTAAGAACTCAGATTCGGAATCGACTTTCCACACAGTGCCGGATATCTTCCCTTCTTCGCTGCGTATGATTGTTGGGTAGATACCCCACATCTTCATCGAGAATCCTTTGATTTCTCCCTTCACAATGGCTGGTCGATCCGGAAGACCAAGAACTGACTGGAGGACTTCGGTATCCATGAGGGAGCCGTAGAAAAACATATGACATGGCGTGAAAGGATCGGGTTTGGGCAGTTTCTGGAGCTTCATGCCCATCGCTGCTACATAGATTTCCTTTGGTATCGTCTGGCGGGGATTGAAACCGGGTGGCATCGGTGGAGGGGCAGATCTGGTAGAACTCGGCCTCGAAGCAGGCGGAGGCGGGGTTGATGCTGACAATAAGTTCTCCATAGCCAGGAATAATTTGTCGAACAACCAAGGGACTGAGCGACGAAGTGACGAGGTATGCTAATATATTTACCGTCTCGAAGACTTAAATGCCATTTCTTCCCCGTAAGATAAAACAGATTGGAACCTCGTCTACTGTCACGAATTGGGGGCGACGGACATTGGACTTCTATTGTTGGACATTTTTAGCGCTTATTGTAACCTTGGGTGGTTAACGTTGGGTCCCGGGCGCTTCGATGTTTCCCGGGACTACCCGACAGTCCCGTTCACGTGCCCCGGGAGGGTTGTGAAACACCAACAACTCCACATTTACTGCATCACGAATTGAGTTCACTCGATATCCCATTTTTGACATCATCTGTCTCTATTCTCATGGTCCGCACATTACTGAAGCGCTTTGCCGCGCGACAATCCAGCGATTAACATTTCCTCACAGGTCTCCATCTCAAACTGTCTACTTAGGACTAAATTAGTGCAAGTGCACGTCCACATCAGACCATAAACCGCATCATAGCTGATCTTGATTGGCATAATTTGATTTTAGGATCATTTCCCTAATGTTTTTTTAGCAAAACATGTCTCCGCTTTGGAAAGCTTGGCTGCAGCCGTCCTGTTTCCATTGACGCCAGTTTTAACGCCGATGTCAGTGACCACATCAAAGTTGTATCTAGCTCTTTGCAAAATCACATATAAATATAAGAGGTTGTTTCTCCTACAATGGCTAAATGAAAACAAACCTCGTACTTTCAAAAATCATTTAGCACGCTTCTTTCTCGAGCCCTTGAATATATTCCCTTTTTCTACTTCTTTACTGTATTCTGATCTATCACCATTTATCACCACGCACACGATGCCGGAACCTGTAAAGCTCAGATTTGGTGCAGAACTTGAGGTTGTGACAGGCAGTCGTTCCCAGTCTCAAAAAGACTGGCAAGCTGTTGCGACACTCTTAAGTCAGGAGCTTGCCGCTGCTGGCATCAAGAACCATGTGAATGCCGAGCATAAAGATAAAGGGGAGAGCTACCAAGAGTGGTCGTTAGTCCAAGAAGTCACGATAGCTGACCAGAAGAAGCAAAACAGATGTAAGTCTTCACATGCCCAGGAGACATTGGAAATCCTCCACAAAGATACATGTACTGATGGGTTGTCAGGGGGCATGGAACTTGTTTCTCCTATCCTCGATTTCCAGCAACCCGAAATTTGGAACTCACATCTTGATAACGTGTGGTGGGTTCTGGAGAAGAGATTGCAAACCAATACAAGCGTCGAGTGTAGCACACACATTCATATTTCACCTCAGACAGGCCAATGGACTCTTGGTCAACTCAAGAACATTGCGAAGGGTGCGCTTTACTTTGAACGGTCCATCGATTCGCTTTTACCCCCGGATCGCAGGGCAAATATGTGGTGCCAAAGCAATCGATGGAACAAAACCTTCAAAGGAGAATCAATGGCCACGGCATTTAATTGGATCGACGGTGTTGATTCCACCTGGCATCTGATCTTCCTGATGTGTTCTTTCTCGAAAAATTCAGAACTCGGCCAGGCCACTGGCGCGAAGCAGGACTTCACACCTAACGTCTTCCGTTGGAATTTCACCCCTCTATCGGAGGTAGCGAAAGGTACTATTGAATTCCGGCAGGCCCCAGGATCAGGCAACGCAGCTCAGTCCAAGCTTTGGGTCCAATTTGTGGCGGCTTTCATTCAAGCTGCAATTCTATATGCGGGCTCATTGAACCCGGAGAGCCCACCCAGTCTTGAACTCCTGAGAACGCACCTGCTTGCCGGAGCACAATCCTCGGGTGTCCAAGACCGCTCGCTGCTTGAGAGTCTGTTCGTGGGAAGAACTCAGTTGGCACCTGGGCCTTACGGGGTGAAGTCCTTTGATCGGGATGATGTCATGAAATTGAAGAAGAAGGCTGCGGAAAAGAATATTAGTCTGGCGAAATTCAAGAAACTTTATGGATAGAGTGAGGACTCCCAGATTGTCTAAATTTTACATGCTAACATGAACTCCAAGTAAAGAGCTAGAGGCCTCTGGTGGCGCTGTGGAATTGTGTCACTTTTGGCCATCGGATGACTGATTCCTGGTGTCGTAAAAGAGTGGCTAATGACTGCATGGGATTAAACTGAGTTGTGCCTTCCAAGCTGGAGTTGGATTAGAAAGTGGAATCGGATAATATTTGTACTGGAATGATGTCCTTTCTCTTTGCACTTCTAATTAGAGGCGCATGGCGCGTGACTGACCCCTTCATTGGGCTAGGATATTCACCTTGTGAGAGCCTTTCTTTTTATCTTGTGCATTACTTTCTGATATCATCGCAGTGTTTTTTCTTCGAGGTGCTTGTGGTGGCTCCGCTGCCCGCCCGAACTCGAAAACAGTCGATGAAGCCATGAGCAAGCACATTTCTCCACACCTCCCGGCTTAATTAATTAAAACTATTAGACATTGTTTCTACAGCATTATCAATTGTCTTACTTTAACTCGTTTTAGGTTTGCGGTCATTTAATCCTTTTCAGGTGTCTGGGGTGACTCGAGCAGTGGAATAGTTGATGGCGCGAAACAAAAGATTGAAAATTCCAAAATCCCAACACCACGCTCTGGAAGCATATTAGAATAGAAGAAATAAAATCCCCTTTTATTTTTCTCTCGGGCATATAAATATAGCTTGCTTTGAGTTGACAGTTATTTGATTATTTTGAAGTGTTTTGTGTAATTCCCCCAAAGCATACGATTTCAAATTTCAATCTACCGACATCACGCTCTTCTGAGGCGTAGTAAAGATCAATCCGACTATTGTATATCAAGTAAATATATTTCTCCTCCTAAAGACACGCTTGTATTCAAATACGGCTATATTCAACCATTAACAGGATCCTCCTACCTAGTCAAAAATCAGGCAACCACCAAACCAGCCGGCAAAACTCATCAAGAAGGCGGCTCCAAATTGTCCCCACTTTCCAGACTGCCAAGCGAGCCAGAATTAATCGCCTCCCAAGGTGCCGGTAAGATGATCCGCACCCGGTACGTCGGGTGGCTAATAGGGTGTAGCTAGGTGGTGTTGGGTTATATACCGGATGGAATCCTTCTGGAATGTTTAGGTACTGACAGGGCTTTCACGTGGTGCGTTACCAATTCGTATGCGCTTCGTGCAATGGTGATCTAATTTATAGGCTGCTAATGGTGGTGTGCGGAAGTTTTGGGTTTCATTGGGGTGGGATCGGGAGTGTTAATGCTTGATGCTTGTTAATTTGGAAAAGGGGAATGTCTACGTAAGCTATGGTGTTTTGCCTGGAGGATTACTTCCTGACGAGGAAAGTCGAAGCGAATTTCTTTAATTTATATTGATGTGTTCTCTCTCGCGCTTACTCACTCTTTGAGTCTTGAAAGTGTTTCTCGCAGTCTAGTCGTAGATGTCACTTCACTTGGCAGTAAGGACTGCCAGTACATCAGGGGGTTCAAAGCCACTTCACCATCTCTCTTGGCCCTGAAAAGCTTAATTGACAATATCGGTATCTCGGTAACTAGCTTGTGGATAATACCCAAGCCCAAAATATCACGTACAAGCCTCTATTTTACCCAGAGATTTTACGATACCCCAGGCGATACCCGTTTGTATATATCCGGACCACAAACTCTCAAGATACGTATCCAATATACTTTTCCTCTCTCGTATAACTGCCCATATGCGATCCAGTCTTCGATTTTCATTCTCCGAAATGCTTTTGCCCCGCTTTGCAAATTTATTTCGATTCATATATGTCAGCGAAGAAGCCGCTGATCTTACGTATTTTAAACACCTAAGGATCTTACTGCATTTCACTAACTAAACAAGCATCAGCAGTGTAACAATATAATATAAATGATCTACCATATTGTTTAATGAGCTTAAAATCTCCTCGAATCATGAACCTTCCTCGCCGACTTGTTCCTGCACTTCGAGAGTGCTTCCCCGCACAGAAGCGTTCCATCACCCCTGTTCAATCAGATAAAGTGGGATCGACAAGAAGAGGGTTGCGAGGATAATTAATTAGCATATATATCTTCCAAGATAGATGGTGGGCAGCCGCCCATGCCTGCTGAGCTTAATTATTGCATGCGTCAATCAGCATCATGTGTTCGGACATGCCGCCATGCACTCGGAAAAGGGGTAAATGCCCGAGGGATACTACCGCACACTCAACATGTACCGACTCGGAGCGAGGCTGCATGCCAAATATCATGATGACAAAGATGAAGAATTGGAGATTCCGGCTCTATAGTACAGGTCTGATCTGATTGTTTTCTTCCGATGGAAAAGTATAAAGAGGGTGCTTTGAGCTCGTCATCTGTTGCTTGAATCACATCACCAGTATCCAACAGCACTTCACAACAAGTATATCAATACCAATCCAATTAAGTCAAGATGCAGTTCTCCCTCGTCTTCATTTCCATGCTCGTCGCAGCCGTGGCGGCACATGAGATCACCTTCATCTGTGACACCGGTGATCGTGGATTCTGCTGCCGCAGCACTACCTCTGATGACTGTTCGTTACTCCCTTTCCTTTTCCAAGTTTGCGAAGATCATGTCGTTCTAAAACGGAAGCTAATTGTGAGGAACAGGCTTGGAAGCAGTGAAGAGGGGTGATGCCGATAACAGACACTGGAAGTGTGATGATGAGTCGAAGAACCCAGCTCCTAAGTGCTGTAACGACGTGAGTTCTCCACGCTCCTCCAAATCCCTCCCGGGCGTTTGTTGTCAGATAAATGGATTAGGTTGAGCAAATGCTGATTCTTTTCCTTCTTGTAGACCTTGTTGTCCAGGGTTGCCCAGAGAAAGTGCCGCAACGCATAAATCTGTGCACTGCTAGGCCAATGAGAGAGAGTAGGAAGAAGATGTGGTTGGAAGGTTTTGTAGGGATGTGCTTGGTAACAGTAGTGTTGAAATAGTTGACAGGACAAGAGGCCTTGGTAGTTGGTAAATAGGTGCAATACACTCCTTTTAGTCCCGAAGAGTCTAGTGAAATTGAGCTTCAGTCTTCAGAACAGGGAGTAAGTTAAAATGAGGGAAGGGTCAACGTACTGTACCAGAATACTTTTCCAGTTAGCAATATCTGCTACACTCGAAAGCTATAGTCATGTTGTCTTCAGCTGCTTGTATTGCAGGAAGTATCCACAGCTCTGCTCATGTCAGCTCCGCAACCAGACTTCAACTCAGTGGAACAGAAGACGCCACTCCCGCACGAGAACCAATTGGAATATAAAATTTGAAAGTCCCTGGATCATGTGAATTCTTGCCACTGCCCAACCACTTCGATCGAAT
This sequence comes from Cudoniella acicularis, assembly GCA_013054445.1. Taxonomy (NCBI): domain Eukaryota; kingdom Fungi; phylum Ascomycota; class Leotiomycetes; order Helotiales; family Helotiaceae; genus Cudoniella; species Cudoniella acicularis. The sequence continues at coordinate 6,002 of JAAMPI010000104.1, forward strand.
CATAACGCGCAAAGGGAGGCTGGTCAGGCCGCAGAAGGAACAGCCAAGTCCTTGCAATGGCAGCCTGCAACTCTGCAAGACCCCAGGAGTTCCTCCACAATACACTTGTCGTTGCCCACTTGAGCGTGAACGACTCCACAATAGTGACTCAAACGCGTCTATGATGTGTTGTTGTCGTTGCGAGAGCCAACCATTTCTGCCGCCGTGGCGACTTTGCCAACACCCCCTGTCGCAATGGATCCCCGTAGAGGTCGCGTTACCGCTTTGAGAAGTTTGTAAACAAGACTATCCATGTTTACTTTATTTTTGTCCGATGTGCTGTACTTTCCTAATTCGCGTCCAAATTTGTCTTTCATTCTCAATTTGAAGCTTTTGTCAAGATACCTAATGCTTGTTTAATCTTTTATCTCTTCAATATCATTGTTGTGGGCTATTTCCAATCAGACTGCCGACTGTGCCATTACGACCCCGCCACAGCGGCTACTACCACCATGGCAGCATTTGATCTCCAATCCACAATTCTTGTCGACGACGACCAACCCATAGCTTTGCGCAAAAAGAGACGCGGCAGTGTCTGTCAATCCATCCCCTCGAGTCCCTATTTCCCGATCGCACTCTCAAACCCGCACTTCACGAGCTCACGGAATCTCCACTCCGCCAGCAACACCAAAGAGGGCGAAGAAACGCGTCCGATTTTCCAATCCAGGACCAGCAGTTGACTCCGACTCGGCATCTTCGGGCCTGACTCCATTTATACGACGGACTTCATTGTCTACGCCAACTTCAAACCGGAGACATTCGACACCTGCAGCTTTGCGAATTTCGAATCGCGCACACTATGACGCTCCAATATCAGGGACATTACAATTCGAATCACTGCGGCAGGTTCTTGATGGAAGGGTCAAGAGAAGGCTGAGGAGAAATCGATTGAGCGAGGAAATAAACATAATTGAATGGGACAAAAGACATGAGACAAAACAGCGGAAGAATGAGGTGGAAAGACTGCGACAAGAATTGGCAGCTAAAGACTTGGAAGTCCAAAGCATGAGGGATGAACAAGACATTGCAAGCCAGATTGAAGGAGAATCGGGAATGTCGGTATACACGAGCACAACTCAAAGCACCAAAATACAAGAATTGGAACAGGTCATAGTGGACTTAAGGGCTGAGCTTCAGCGAAAGGAGGACTCCTCAGCCGAGGAACATGATTGGACTATAGCAGCAAGAGATCCTTTCGACTTTGACGATGACGACGACAATATGATTACGAATTATGATGATGATGATTTTATGGAGAGCGACGACCTAATTACCACACCGACACGACTCAACACTTCATTCCCATCACCTCCATCAACAGTGCCAAACACACCTTGCAGATCGGCGTCCTCTACAAGTCTCGGCATACAAGCCTGCTTACCTATACCCGACCCCGAGAAGGACATGCTAAGAACTCAACTAGAAGCTCTGCAGACCGAGGTTTCAAAGTTATCATCAGCAATCGCGTTCAAAGATGACCACAATACCCGTCTAACAGAGAAGCTGACCGATTTCCTTCCAGTCGACGAATCTCATGACCATAGTTCATTGGATTCGGCACTTGACAGTGTACTCACGGAACTTGCTCTATCCCAGTCAAATGCCTTAGAACAACATCACGCATTTTCAGCCCTGAAGAATGAAATAGGGATCCTTGGTTTCTCCTCATCTGGTCCTGAAGAAGCACTTGAAATTATCGGCCGCCAGTTTCGCCAAGCAAGGTTGGATCTCGAATATTTAACACCAGGCGAGGTTGTTGAAGGATTCGAGAACCATAAATTGCTCGAGATGTTGGTTTCTCGTATCAAAGTTTTGATTGAAAAGGTCAATGAGAGAGATGACACGATTGATGAGTACCACGAGCAAGAATTGTCTCTTCGACAGCAGCTCAATACACGGGTCAGCGTTGCCGATGCCTTGCATAAGGAACTATACCTAGCGAACACTGTGGTTGGTGACCTGCGGGAAGAGATTGAAGAAAAGGAAGTCAGTAACGAGCGATTGCAATCCGCACTGGAAGGTTACCGGGAGGAAGTAAGGGGATTGGAGCTGCTAATTGGGAGGATGGAAACCGAAGCCCAAATTACTCAGACACGATTGAGAAATGAGGTTGCAGACGTGCAAAACCATTTGCAGGATGAAGTTTTGAAGCACGACACAACGCGCGCAAGCGACGAAGGGAAGGACATGATGGTTATGGAATTAGAACGACGCCTGACCTCTGCGTTGACTGCCGCGTCTGAGATGCAACAACAGCTAGCTGCTCTAAACTCTTCGAGGGATGCTTCGATTGCAGAAAAGGATTCGATTATCCAACAACTCCGAGACCAGGGAACAGAGATGAAAAAAGAACACGGCGAGGGAATTGCTACTCGAGACTCAAGGCTTACTGAATTACAAAGCGAGGTCGAACGCATCAATGAGGCTCTAAAGTCGGCCCATTCCACTATTCTTGCTCTGCAGCTGGAGAACCAGGGTCTGAGGGCTCAGGTCCAGGGCGAGAAAACTCGAGGTCTGCTTGTTGTTCAAGCTATGCGAGATCAGCTAACTCGCGTGCTGGACACTGGTATGGGATACATCAATGGAGATGTCTCCGTCCAGGGGCCTTTCCAAGAGGAAAACAGCCACACCGTGGAGACATCTAATCATGATCAAAGCGTTGTTAGAAGGGGGAGATTTCTTGATGCCGACCTAGCCAGAAAGGGAGGAAAGAAGAGGAGAAAATACGATAGTGGGCTTGGATTCTTGGAAGAGGAGAGTGAAGGGGAAACACATATGAATATTGAAACTCAAGCTTGAGTCGGATATAACAAAACCGGGACAAGCGTTTCCCTCTCTGCGTTTGATTTGTTTATTCTCTCGTTTCATGGAGTTCTGGTGTACTTTATTTGCGAAGACTGTTTGGGCCCTTTTGTATTCATGTTGTATAAATCAATCGCTATATCGCCATATCCATCAACATATAATCTTACATTTCATTACGCCTCAATTTTCCCGCATGTTCATGTCTACCACGTAATCTTGATGCCACCTATCTCCGCTCAGGAGTGAGGATGACGAGACAGAGCTGCCAGATAATCAGAAAATTTTGGCCCAGAAATTTGGGGTAGGAGGCCGCAACCTACATTAGAAGGGAGTTGATGGGAAGAGGGGAAGAAGGAAGCGATGTAGTCGTGCACAGATGTTACGTATTTCCATGGTCAGCCTCTTCAACACACATGTGCGGCCTCCTCCACCCTTTCGAGTATCAGCTACCCCCGCAGGATGAATTTTGTCACCACCTCTAGATTTGGCCTCCACGGCGAGCAGGCTGAACGCATTTCTATGCACTCGCATGTCTCTTCACTCGAAGCTTTTCAGTTCTATTCTCAACTCTATCACCATTGGATCCTCAGCTGGACAGAAACTAAAGATAGCAGCCAAAATGAACTTTTCGCCAGTAGAGCCTCAGCCTCACGCCTATCAATCGCTCCTTCCAGGCCATATCCGCATTCTCTGCCTAACCTCATCGCCCTCACAGCCCTTCACAGCTGGTAACCAACAACTCACTTTTTCACTGAAAAGCATCTCAATCGTCAATGCCTCGGATACTCAGCACGTGGAATATGATGCACTCTCCTACACATGGGGTGATCCTTCTAACGAGACATACCCGCTTATATGCGACGGTCGCGTCATTCAAATCCAACGAAACCCGTACATCGCGCTTCCGTATTTGATGCGCGGACCTTCTAATCGACCCTTATGGATAGACGCTGTGTGCATCAACCAGAGAGACATGAGTGAAAAGCTAGTGCAGATCAGGATAATGAGCGACGTTTACAAGAGGGCAACAAAAGTGTAGATTTGGCTGAAGCCTGTTCCCCCGAAAAAGCTCGACGCTGCAAAAGAAGCTGTCGGCCATATATCATGTATAGGTCAAGCTGGCTATAATTCCAAGCAACTCGAAGGCGCCACATTCACCACGAACCAGCTAAGTTTACCTCCTTCGTCTCCGGCATGGAACATCATCATTGGCATCCTCGAGGCTCCATGGTTTACCAGACTGTGGATCATCCAAGAATTTACTCTCGCAAAATCTGCCGCCTTTCTATTCGGAGATCACGTTATATCAAGTGACAATCTTCAAGCAACAAGCCATGTCCTGCATAAACCTCGCTGTCTCCTAGACGATGAAGGCCGCAATCTAAACGACTTGCAGCTCTACAATAGTGAGTTTTGCTTAACGCCTTTTTTCTGCAGAGATCAGTATCTGAACTGTACTCTGGATTCTTTCCGTGCGGCTGGCATTTTCATCTTTTTGTCAATGGCGCAACGCTGTTATGACCCAAAGGATATAGTCTTTGCGCTTCTGGGCTTGTTTGAGCGTGAAGAGCTGTCGGGATTCAGATTTAATCACAAAACAAGTCTGCCAGAATTGTATGCTGGATTCGTATGGTTTTTGCTGTACAACAGGACCTATACAGCAACCTGGAGATACATGCTCTGGTTTGGTATTGACACTGGCAAAACCAATTCCGAGTTTCCCTCCTGGTGTCCGAATTTCCATCAATGGCATCAAATGAAAGGATTAGAGGTTGAGAGTACTAGACAATTCAGAACATATAGCGCCAGTACAAGGCAGATGTCCAGGAAGATGGGTCGGACGTGGAGAGAGATGGTGTTGAGAGGGTGTGTATTTGATACGGTGCAGAGGGTTGGAGAGAGGATGACGGAGCTGTTCAACAATACTACTGCGGATAATTGCAGGCGGTGGGTGGAAGCGCAGAGGTGGGAGATGCAAGCTGCTGAGATGATCTCCCAATCTGGAATTCTAAACTTCACAGAATCCGCATTCCGGTTAGGAAGTTGGAAATTGTCACAGAGCGAGCATTTCCACTTTCTGTTTCAGTATATAGGGAAGGATGGATCAAAGCTAATCAAGTTTGACGAGTTCCTTCATTTGAAAGCATTGTTAGATGAAGCCGTCTCGATAGTGCAACAATTCGGCCTTGATAAGTAAGTATCATGACAATTGTTTTCTTCTCGGTGAATCTGACTTCCGAGGTGTATCGAGTTCCTGGACCAACCAGACAAATACCAAAAAGCCGATAACCAATTGGCGAGATTGAGAAGTATACCCGAGCTTCTCGAAAGCGATTCCGGAAAGCAGTTGAGACTTGCTATTGAGAGCCATCGATGTCGACGACCGTTTGTTACAGCAAATAACCGACTTGGGTTCTTGTTCGGCAATGAAGTTGCACCGGGAGACCTAGTTTGCCTCCTTGACGGACTGCCTGTGCATCATATCATCAGAAAGCGTGAAGACAAATCGAATTTTGTGACATATAGACTGATTAGTGAAGCAGTCATTTACAATCATATGAACGGAGAACTTGATTTACAGGGCTTATGGAATTCAACGCTTTCAGAAAGCCAAGAAATTACGCTGTTATAAAATCTCCTGTTATTAATCTCCACTTGGCAGAAAAGCTCTGTCTGGTCTTCCATAGATAGGGGATAGTGTCCAGAGAGAACTTGTGGTGATCTCGATAAGTTGGAAATGGTTCCGCATCTCAATCCTCACTCGTTGGCGTTGGCCGGGATAGCAATTTCGCAGAGTGTTGTGAAGCTCAACAACAATTTCCATAATCAGAGGAGCCTTGAAGTCTTGAGAGCGTCTGTGAAATGTTTCAAGAGCAAACATAGAAATCCAGAGACCTACGAGGATAATGTCACTGTGACACTTACAATAAACTCGAGGTGTGGATGCTGGTTCCCGGAACTACAGCGGTGGATCTGCAGCAATACCTTTCAGCCTCCGACCCCGCCGAGATAGGATTTTCTAGGACAATCAAGTGGTTCGCAATGCTTTGCCTGACGGAAAGTGGATACCTGGCACTTGCGAGCGAAGAGATGCAGCCAGGTGATATCATTGCTGTGCTCTTTGGGGTGTAGTTTCCGGTTGTCCTAAGGCCTGTTCCTATTCCTGGTTCGGGAGATGTTGAAGTGGGCTATAAGTTTATAGAACTTTGTTACATGTATGGAATTATGTTCGGGGAGGCGGTGGAAGAGATGGAGAAGGGGAAGGAAAACGGTGGTTTGGAGAAGCGGGAGTTTGCTTTGAAGTGATGAAATATAATATGAATGTTGCCTATTGGGTGTTGGGTGATTTGGCATATCGTGCGGCATATTGAGCAAGAAATTAGGAGTTTTGAATATCATAATTGGGTTTCAATTCTGGACAATATATTACTCCAGACAATTTATACGGTTGAACCTGTCAGATAGCCCAAATTGTTCAAGTGTTTGAAATATTCTCGTTGCTCGATCCACAAGACCATAACATGAATTGAAATGCAAATGAGAAGGTATTTAAAACGCGGAATTCCATTGCTAATGATATGTGAAGAGTTTATATTGATATAATCCGTTACTAAGATCTTGTCTTCAAAGAGTTCCTTGCCCAGGGTATACCATTAAAAGTTGTGCGCCTTCTACGCCTTTTTTTTTTCCATAACTCCTTTTAAACCATTCTATCGCAATCTTAATCGCAATCTTAGATCCAAAAAGAAAAGAAATTCATCCTCGAAGTCAAGGCGGAGGTGTTCGGAAGAGGAGAGATCGTCGTCGAACGTTAGAAAGGTGCTCTAAACCAAGTTGTCGACTCGTCCTGCCCCCAAGAAAAGCAACTGCATCTCCAAAATAAAAAAATAAAAAATAAAAATAAGTCTAGAATATCTATCCTCTCGTAAAAGATGAAGCGCCACCGACCACCAGTCACAGAAAAACTTCAAAGTTCCTCTGCCAAAGTCTCCATGATCTCCTTTCCACAAGCCTATTTTCAGAACAGCATCATCAATATCAAAATATTTTCCTTTGCCGTAGATATTCTTCGACTCGTCGACCTTCACTAATGCTGTATCGCCTCGCACAGCTCGCTTTCCATTTCCGGGAAAAAAATTTGTTCTCGGGTAAGCTAGACTCGTCTCTAGAATTGGAGTACAGAACAAAATATTTGCCGTTCATATTCGATTCACGCATTTCCGGGTTGTCGTAGGCGGTGAGAGCGCCACGGCGGTAGGAAGGCCAACTCGTGTTTCCCCAGAAGGAGCGCGTGTCAGGGACGGAGTCCAAGTTGATGGGTGCTAGCTTGCGAATCCGATGAGCATTGCTGGCGTCGGGTGAGAGGCGGGTGGGTGTGCCGATCATTTGGAGACGAACTAGGGATGGAAATTCTCCTGTTGAAGGAAGGAGACGCACTTTAATTGGGGGCGAGAATGTGAGTTCCTGACTAATATCGAGTGCAGTGTTGAGTCGAGAGATGAGATTTTTGACGATGGGGAGTTTGGTGAGCATGTCCGAAATTGGGAGGTCGATTAAACTGTCGCTGCCATTTATTGTGTTGGGATTTAGCAATCCTGGCGACCAACGGAGAATGCAGTCCAGTAAGACAAGGAGCCATTGGACATTTTCGAATACTTGACGGAAGATACAGAAAGCGCGGGAAAAGATGAGATAGATGGATTCTAAGAAGGGAATGGAATAAAAAGTAGATTCAGAACTCGTTCCATTCGTTTGAGGAAAGCTTCTACTGAGTACGAAAACAAGACTAGCTTGCAGATCTGAAGTGAGGTTCGGAAAAGAAAGAGCGATCTCCTCTGAGGCCTGGAATGTGGCGGCGGCTGTTTCTCGCGCGTGGCTCACCATGGTGGGCAGAAAGTTGAGTTTTTATTTTCGTGGTAACGAGTTGCCATTATCTCGAGGTACGAGCATGGTGTTTGTGAGGATAACCCAGAAGAATTGAGTTCGCGTGATAGGTAGATAGGTCTGGGTGACTTTAGAAACTTGCGAGTATTTGGTTGATGTCCATGGCACTAATTGAGCTCGAGGCAAATTTGAGGCGGGCGCACTTCAAATTCATTTCTCGCCGCTTTCAATGTTCAGGATTCACTATTTTGAAGCCCGAACATCGCCCTCTAGCATAGCATCGATTTAACGCGAGAGGCTCTTTGGTCGATAAGGTTTTCCGATCCAATCCAAGTACATAGCTGTTTTCAGTGTGGCAAGGCTGACTCTTCGTCAATCTGATAGGTTCATTATCCCAAAAACTCATTTCGTAAATTTTGGCGTCAGCATGACTTGCATACATGAGTGATGGGCGGCAGTTGACCAAGGAGCCCCCACATATCCCAATTCATGTATGGCGTGAGGAATTTGCTCCGAGATGCAAAGTGGACTTTTCTCCGGAGAAAGATAGACATCTCAGGCCTTCAATTCGAAAAGTATCGGATTCCGTAGTTGGAGCACTCGACTTTGATATCCCCAGTCAGCTGAAACTTGAAAGACAAAAGTGAATCGGACCAATCACCGGTCCGTTGGCTCGGCCCGTGGCGTCTACCCGGAAGCAAGCTGCATAATCGGGAATGCGGGAAGCCCCACGCATCTCCATTCTAGGAAATGAACGGCTGTTGACCAATCGTTAAGGCGATTGCGGCCAAACTATCAGCTGTGTGAGTTTCTCGGCTGAAATTCTTCACACTGGAATGGCCGGTTGGAAAACCGCCTCCATTTCGAGGCTTTCAAAGAAGATCAAATAAAAAACCCTACTTCTCAGTCGTGACGAGCTTGCCAGAGTTCAGGGCGGGCCTTTAGAGCAAGAAGGATGTTGTTCCGATGTCGTTCGAAGCTTGACTACTCGGTCAAGGGTGGACATGGGGAGAAGAGTTGCAGTGAGCGGGATGCAGGCCGAACGTGCATACGCCTTTTTGCTTCCCCTCTCTTCATACGTAGACAGAATTGATTCCTTCATCGTATTTCTCCTAATCCGCTGCGTCTTGCACGCCATCACATGGCTCATCGGTGATTCCAGCGCATAACAGCCGCCTAGATTCGATTTTAGCGTCCCTGGGCCGTCTTCCACATTCCGCTATCTCTAATCCAGTAGGCAGAGAGCAGCCCATGACCATAACGTACGGTGCCACGTAGGGCTTGAAGATCTTCTCTTCCATCTTGAAGCGATGTCGCAGCAGTCTCTCAACATACTGTTGATATCCGTGATTACAAGAAATGGAGGTGAAAGGGCCCGTGCTAGCTGATGTAAATGCCCAACGAAGAACGATTGGGTCCATATCATTGCTCTCGTAGGTGGAGAAGTCTTGCCTGCGGATTTTCCACAGCTTTTGAATATCGGTGTCGTCGTCAATCAAAACAATGAGGAGTTTTAGATTGGGGAAAACCCTCCGCAAAACGCTTTCCTCGCGGTCAGTTGTTGCAAAAAAGAGCTCCCGATTGATTGCCAATGCTTGGATGTTTTGGAAGCATTCGCGCTTTTTGCTATATCGGCCACCACTAACATTTTCCTCGGGTAAGCTCCAGCCCCGCACATCGAACTCTGACCACTCATGGTCGACATTTTTCCCATCTCCGGTCCATCGCCGCGTCTTCAAATGAAGAATATCGTAGTCAAAGCGGATCCACGGAGGATTCTCCGATGGTGACGTCGTCTTGTCAGGAACTGAACGATGATAGGCTTTCAAAGCTTCCTTACGGGACTCGGAGCATGTCGATAGAAGTGTGGGAGGATTGCGAATCTTATAATGCCATCGATCCGGGAAGTAGCTGATTTCGTTCCTTGACTCGTGTTGCCAACATGGGATTTTTTCCATTTCTACAATATGCGGAATTGATATTGCGTGATGCCAGATCTTCAGCCTAATCTCAATTGGAAGCCTCGGAAAGAATCGAAAGCAGCCAACACCAGGAGACTCTGACCGATAGGAGGCAATTGAGGCATTGCGAAGGAGACTCGTAGGGATTGGATGAGGCGGGAACGGAACCCTAAATTGGTCTTGGTCCCGACTGAGTAACGCTGAGATCTCCATGATGAATTATCGAAATATTCGTCTCCTTTTTGTGTTGGTTGGGAAGAAACTCACAGCAAGCGCCAGGAATAAGTACTTTAAATCACGTGGCTCTGCTATTTTCGGAAGGAATGGATGTCAAGCTGACACGTATAGATTCGAGATATGTACTCCAGCGGCGTGAGAGACAGGATTGGGAGGAATATAATGAGAAACCATGCAATCTATGCCATAAAAAGATGACGGCATCTCCAAGACAAGGCGCTCGGGCATCAACACCGAGCGGCCACTTGTTGTGGACACCCGATCAATTCAACAAATTTAACATTCAAACAACGATTTTAAATGAGTGCTGGGACAAGAATAGAAGATTTCAAAACGACCTGAAACGCGAAGGAAAATTAAAAAAAGACCAGATAGTGTCGCAAACAGCGACAATAAACCAAAACCTCGCTGAGTCTGCTTGAAAACTCAACATAAACATTTGGTTGACCGAGAACGAAAATATACGATATTTTTGTCGTGCTATCCAATACCTTGTCTAGGTTTCGTGTCTAGTTCTCTTTGCTTTTGTTTAGTCCTGTTGCATATTCTTCGTTCCCTTGTTGGTGCGATTGTTTTCTTCGGCTTTTGGATAGGTTGTTGCTAGTGAACCTGAATGCCAGGTATTTGTTCTCCGTTATGTTGGATGCCGGTGGACATTTTGGGAGGTTGGTAATTTAGATGCGTTTGCAACTGCTGGTTCCCAAATGGAAACCTCTTCTTGTTTGTGGCTTGAGCCTCGAAGGTTGAAAACTTCGGTTTCTTCACTCTTCCCTTTCCGGATTGCTATTGTTCTCTTTGCTCGGCTCTACCTCTTCCTCGTTGAGAATATGGACAGTCCAGCTCGGATTGTTCCTTGTCAGACTGCTCCTCCGAGCGATCGTCAGAATTGTAGGGGGATCTCCCCTAATCCCGTTGATCATACCCAGGTCTGTTCGGTAGAGTACAGCCTCTGACATGTATAGAAGGCCTGGCATACTCATTATCAGCGGACTCTCCACTATCGAATAGTGGTTCTATTTCATACGAAATGTATTCCATGTATCCTTTGTTTTCGGAGGAAACCTCATGAAATGGCCCAACACATAGTTTGGCAAAACCAGGCCTTCTTTCAGCATATCGTGAGTGCCCCTCGTAACATTAATATTTTGACTCAAGGCTAAAGTTTCAACGAACGGGAATATCTTTGGTCTGCCAATCCAGTGAGAGTTCTATCTCTAAACAGGATCCGGAGGATTATGCGGTAGATGAATTCTACTAGATTTAGAATACACGTAGCCGGCAGGTTCCGCGCAGAACCCCAAATTTCGAAGGTGAAGGATGTCGTAATTAAAACGAATCCAGTTGCGCGGAGCAGCCCCTGATGTATCGCCTGCGGGGTAATAGTCGCGGTAGGCTCGACGTGCTACCTGTCGAGATTCGAAGCATATGAGGGAAAGTGGAGGAGGATTTATGTTCGTCTATTGAAAGGGTTGGGCCTATTGCCGTCCGCCCTGCTGGATCGGCTCGAGTTCGATGATTCTAGGAGCCAGAATTGCGTATTCCAGATTCGAAGTCAGATCTCTGCAGGTAATTCTGAAAAGGACAGGAAGCCTCTATCGGACGATTGCATCGACTCATTCCACGCTTTTGAAACATTGAACAGGAAAGCTCTTGTGAGGTTGGTCGTTATTTTTGTGAAAATACGCTGTTCGACACCGCGGGCTCCCAGCATGATGGCCTTTTCCACCTCAGCAATCGTTTCAGGGAGGGAATCATAATCCATTGGAGTCTGCATCGGGGCCGGTGTTCGCCTTGGTGGGTTGTCGAAAATTATCGTGTTGGAGTGTTGAAGAGAAGCCTGGAAAATCGCGTCGCGTCGCAGCGCTGACCGCGGTAGAATTCATAGGCTGCACGTGACAATGTCCTAAACACCTCTTAAACCTCTCTGCCTTTTCTCCAACTTTCAAACTTTATAGATTCTTATTAGAAGCCAACATCATAGCACTGACCACTTAGCGTCTTTAATTGTTTTCCGCCTTTGAGTGTGACACACAGCTCTAGAACCAGTGAACCACATAGAGCGAAGTTGCTTCGGGGTAGAGAGGGGCGTTTCTTAGATTAACTGCCCTTCTATCAATATAAACAGCTATCTCTGGCATCCCTCAATATAGGAACCTGATAATTAGTTTTCGCACAGGCCCACCGCTTTTGAGAAATCCTTGGAGAACTCCAAGACTCCTACAGTTTGATCCCTCTGCCATTATATCCGCCGAACCAGAAAATGCCACTGCCGGGAGACAAATCCCGGGGCGCCGAACGGCCAATAACACCTCTAAGAGGCTGCTCAAGGTGAAATATCCAAGTTGCAAGAGCATGATAGACATTTCAATTGCCTCAAGGGACTTCGCAGTATGGAGTGCGATGGACTTTTGCAGGACACGCGTCTGGCGGAGGGACGATGGAGGCGTGCATTTTGATTGGGTTTCTACTGAGCTGTAAAGGAGACGAGAATGAGGGCGATTAATGAGATGTTTCTCGCTGCGAAATAGTAAGTTCATTGATCTACAATCATAGGCAGGTGAGGAACGGTCATAAGCCGGCTGTTATTTAAACATGGTACCAAAAGGAGTGAGAACTAACCAATTTACAACTACGTGAGCTAAAAACATACTTTCATCGATTTTTTGATCCTTTGAGACCATCTCCTGCTTACATTTTGGCAAGTACAAAGACCAATTGACGAGTTTCGCATCAGCAAACTTAATAGAGCTATTCCCTGGGTCCAGTTGATCAAGTTTTAGTTCAAGCTTTTTGCTAGTAATGCGAACAGCATCTATGAGGTATGTAAAGGATGAAAAAGCGATTCCGTCCTCAGCGAACTCTCTATTGTCGTAGTCGCCCAACGTCCGCGGCTCAGGAATATTCTGTAACTATTTTTAGTCTTTCTCTTTTCACATAATTCGGAAATAATCGTCTTATTCCACTCTCATATTCTATGTCTTCGCAAGGAAGTCTCATATCCATGGAAACGAATTGGAGCCTATGGCTGGAATAGTGGCTGATTGCTGCAAAAAGAGCATCGACCCCATAAAGTGTCCACCACGTTCGGCGCCAGCTTTCTGTAAGGATCACATCACATTCTCCATGCATCCATGCAAATTCTTCAAATTGCATGTTGAGTGAAAGAGCAATATCAATGGCTTTATCCAGGTACTGCTCTGTGGTTTTGTATTCGTCGGAACAGTGTAATGCCAATGAAAATAGGAGGAGAGCCTGTACGAAAAACACAGTTGGTGGAATATGTGCTAAGTTGAGCTTTTCTTGCGCTAATGTTCGAAATAGGTCCGCAGTTAGAGCTGCGGTATAAATGGCACCGATGTACTCGAGAACTGGAAGAAGATAATCTAAGGACAAAGGATCTGAAGCCAGTCGAGCCTGGAGATGCCTAGGCGGCAGAACGATAGGATGTGCATTGTGAAAGAACTTGAAGTAGCCGTTAAGCAGATTTTCTGTTGTAGCTTGCATTACTGTCATCAAACAAGTCACAATTTCTGCACTGTTGTCTTTCGGAAGGCGTAAATTACTGTATGTGCTGTCCGAGATAGTTGAAGTTTGTTCTGGCGATGTTGAAATAGGAGTCCTGAGAGCTAACTGCGAGGTGGTTGCTTTGTCCGGAGCTTTTGCTGATGGAGTACGGCCCGATCCCCCCTCCTCGATTTCATATAAACACAAGTATTTTCCTCGATCTGACACCGGTTACATGTTGGCTCAACAGCATCACATTTAGTGTGGCGGTTCCGGCAAGGTATGCAAGCTCTAGAGGCTCGCATTCGTGTCCTCCGAATTCTTGCCACATCTGCCCTCAAGTCCGACTCAGTCATGTAGCCGTCCAGGACATTTGTGGGGAGGCTCGGGTCTAGCCAGAAAGACGGGTTCAGAAACATCTCAGGAGTATTCATTGCAGAAACAGCGCTGCCATTTATTTCCGACGCCGGGTATCAAGAGGATATCGCGGGTCAAAGAACACTATGAGAAACAATACGTGTCTTGCCGGTTGGTGATGTGTGTAACATTGAGGTGTGCCGTGAAATAGTGCTGAAATGTAGTGTAATTTTCAAAAATGAGTGTTGATAAATCACCAAGTATTTGCTTGTCTTGACTCTTTTGTCAGAGTTTCACTCTTCTACTTTTGGTAGCGACAGCCTGGAGGCTCTATGATGAGATCACACCCCAGTCTTGGCCAGTAACCCCAATAGCCTATTGAATGCCGCTGCCGTTGCAGCCGTTCCATCCGGGTACCGAACCAGCTGTATAATTGAGCATCTCCGGACAGTCAGTCACCCTTCAACGTTGAAATAATGCCAGCGGGTGTTTACACGTGCCGTAAGAAATAAGAAGCCGCCTCCTGCGAATACTAGACGGAGCCTAGTCATAGTCTCAAGACCTCTCACCGTGTAAGTACCCTATTTTCAGGCTCTTCTGTGAAAGTCTTTCCAAAAATCATCATAGGTATATATCAGCGGAAGTGCCTCTCCTTTTGTGAGCGCCTCACATCGGAGTTACATACCCTCGCAGATATCCCGATGTAGTTATCGAACCTGGTTGTCCAGAAACAGCAACGATTTCGTGAGGAATACTAAGGTCGCTTGGCTTTAGACCGGCTCCTTTTGAAGGCCGAAGCTCGAGGCATCACTTCTCATCGAGATATTTCTATTTTCGTATCTTCGCCAGCATCCGTCTGTGTCTGAGCTGAGAGCACCGAGGAAACCTGTGCCGCAAAATTGGCAGGAGACATTCACCGCTTAAGGAAGTGCGATTTGAGTGTTCTACGACCTTCATGTGAACATAATTGTGTACTGACGTCGTGTCAAGAAACCCCAATGCATGAAAAGCAAGGCTGAGAAAAAGGGCGAAAATCAACAGAAAACATTAATGTTTTGCTTCTTTGGGGAGCATAAGACGAGCACTGGAAAATCCCATGGTTGCCTCCATATACAGGTAAGTCAACAAGCCCTCCACTAATGATTTGTTAGATGTTATGTTCACCTCACACTGGGTGGAGTCCTAGTGAGGCCTTCGAGATATCCATTAGTTGTGAAAGGGATTATTCAATATCAAGACGCCATTTCTTGGGAAATGAAGGGGGTATCTTCAACGCCATTATCGCCTGTAAACGCCTAGGTTTCTGCCATTCATATCGCTTTCTCATTTGCTTTTGCAAGTCTTTCTCTTCTTTCTTTCCATTCCCGCCGGAGCTCGAACCCCACCTCAACGGCGATCAATATGATGATGATCCATTCGAGATGAATACTGTGCTTCTCACTCATCGTTTGTCGAAGGATGCTAGCAATTTCTTGGGCATAATCCATTTTCTCGTTTAGTGTTTTAATCCGCACCCCAACATCGAGAGCTTTACCCACTTGGTCATAGTAACCTTCCAAGCCCAATTCGTGCCTGCTATCCCAAAAGAGATCTGGCAGGGAGTCGGTAAGCTCTGAGTAGTGGTTTAGTTGTGCCCTCAATTCCAGCAGCTCGCCTGTCTTCTGCAGCATAAAAGACCGACTGAATGGAAGCCTGGAGCCTCGAGATAGGAGGGGTGGAATAGTTCTCGTGGACTCAAAGTATTTCCCAAGCATTGTCTCCAGAACTGCAAGTTTCGTTGATCGCGCAAGGCCAGAGGAAAATGCAATTTTGGCAAAGGTTGTATCAACCCTGTAAATGCGATTAGTCAATGATAGAGTGATTGAATTTGAGGAGGGTGTACTCTGACTGTCCATCTGTGCGAGAGTCCATCTTAGTGCCTAGAGTGATAACATCCCCTTTTATATTGCTGTTTTCTCGCTTTTCATCCACTGCATACTCTAGGTTTTCCATTTCCATCTGATCCATATGAGGGTTGACAGCAGCTGGTAACAGCGTCTTCGTTGCTAAATCCGAGACTACGTCCTCTGGCAGAGACCAAGCAACTAGAGATCCGGAAGGAAAGACAAATATATCTCCATTATTGACCCCTCTCGTGTGAATGACTTGATCTGAATCAAAGCCCGTACCATCCGGGTCAATTGGAAAACCGTGAGATCGTAGAATCCGAATTACTTCCTCCATATCAAATTGATCTGCCACCGATATCGCTGTGACTTGGTTGCTACTCTCAGCATCGCGGATAGCATCTTTTTGCCGCAAGGTGTTCTCCCTTGACCTCTGCGCCTCGACAGCGACCCTCCTCAGAGAGGTTTTCCCTGCTGGTGACCGTTTAGGCTTTCTTGTCTGCGGCGCAAGCGTTTCTTTTACGGAGTCTAGTTTGGGAGAAGACGTGTCTTGTTGAAGGGTTGCGTTGGACGAAAAGAAGGTCCGTTTTCGTGGGGCCTGACGCACAGTCGAGGCATGGAGGTGGCGAAACGCGCGCGGCCCAAAACTTCCATCATTGAGTAGTCGGTGAACTGCTGGAGACGGCAATTGCCGTGCGAAGCTGTTCATCATGCAAGTAGGCCTTTTATACATAGATATTGGCGGTTGACGAGCATTAGCTGTGGAATAAAAAGTTCCATTGCCTGAGATCAAAAGTCTCACATCCGGAGAAATTGTCGGGTGTCGGACGCGACTTTTGGACCTCGCTAATTTCTGGGGTCAAGCTTGCAGCCTGACGTCGTTCTTAGAGCTCTCCCTGTCAACACCACCGGATGTGATCGGGAGAGCATGTCGATATGGCATACGAGTCAGAGGAACCGGACGACACAAGCGTACCCAAGGACGATAAGTCAAGCCGGGAGGAAGGGGAGACTATGGACGATGACGGCGAGACGGTAGAGAGCGACGGCGAAGACGAAGAGGACGATGAAGAAGGGGATGAGGAGGAGCCCAAGCTCAAATACGCACGTTTGACGAGCTACTTGGGACCTGTGTATCGAAATGGAGATGCTACGAGCGCGTTCATGGTCGCTGGCGACAAGATGGTTCGTTAGCAAGCTCCCCGCTTCATTGCGTTGTACTGACTGGCGATATCGCAGTTTGTTGGAACGCACAGCGGCATTATCGTAGGTTTCCTGTGCCAATTACGCCGACTGATGCCTCTATTAACAGTTCTCACAGCATGTCGTATCGCTACCCTCCTTCCAATCTCTCCGAGTCTACCAGGCCCATACAGCGTCTGTCTCCAGCATCTCCATCTCCCCATTTCCTCCTCCTCGCCCGAGCGGTGTTCCCGAAGGCATTAAAAGGGTTG
This sequence comes from Cudoniella acicularis, assembly GCA_013054445.1. NCBI lineage: Eukaryota > Fungi > Ascomycota > Leotiomycetes > Helotiales > Helotiaceae > Cudoniella > Cudoniella acicularis. The sequence continues at coordinate 23,129 of JAAMPI010000104.1, forward strand.
TATCTCAATCGCAGACCCCAAAACGAACATCATCAATAGCTTCTAAAGCTTCCACGTCTAGTCCTCAAACCCCCCGCGCTCAGGCCGTGCCCAATACCGCATCAAATGCCATCTATATAGCCACATCCTCAATTGATGGGAAGGTATGTGTAGCTTCCTTGGTGGATATAAAAGATGTCCAACTCCGGGATTTTGCTCGTCCAGTCCAGGCTGTGGCCCTCTCACCCGAGTACAAGAGTGACCGAACGTATATTTCTGGAGGCTTGGCCGGCAACCTAGTCTTAACAGTCGGAGGTCGAGCTGGTACAAGTACAATATCAACCACCACTGGAACGGCCGCGGCTGCTGCTTCTGGATGGCTAGGAACTATTGGTCTAGGCAGTAACTCGGGGAAAGATACCGTCCTTCATTCTGGAGAAGGGGCAATCAGCACCATCAAATGGTCTTTAACAGGCAGATATGTTGTCTGGATCAACGAGCATGGGGCGAAGATCATGAGGTCAAATTTGCATTTAGAAAGCGCAGATTCTGAGTCTGCTTGGAAGCGAATAGCTCACGTTGACCGCCCACAAGGTGAGGGCTGGGAAGAAATGGCAGGTGTCTGGAAAGGCCGGGTTGAATGGATCGACGAAAAGAACCTTGAAACTGACGATGGTGACCACGCCCGTGAAGTGTCTGCGCCCTCGCCAGCTACAATGAGATTACGGCAACAAGCTTCAAATAACAATAGTCGAATCGAGAAACTCTTGATTGGCTGGGGTGGCACAGTTTGGATTATCAATGTGCATCCTGGAGGTGTTGGTGTGGGGAAGAATGCCGGCGAAAGATCAGTTGGGCAAGCTGAAATCATTAAAATGTGAGTATCTAAGCCATTACTGTATTCCTCACTAACAATTGCAGTTTACGAATGGATTGCATTATTTCTGGATTGTCGTTATATACCCCAACTTTGCTTCTTGTACTTGCTTATATCACACCTGAAGACGAGGAGGAGGAGGAAGATGGAAAGGAGAACCCGAAAGGCCACAAATCAAAGTTATCAACTACATCTACAGGGAGCGAGCCCCGTGGCGGCATTCGTCATCGTCAGAATGCCTTGTCTCCTGAGCTGCGTCTCATCGATCTCAATTCATCTCAAGAGGTTGACACTGATACGTTGACTGTCAGTCGATTCGAAAGACTTTCGGCGACAGATTATCATCTCGGCATTCTTCCAGATGCGAACACTCCACCCTTTGCGCCAACGTCCCGTGGAGCTTTTGAAGCATTGAGCGGAATGGGTAGTGGTATGTGGAATGCTACAGTGAACGCTACGGCTCTCCTCAGCTCTGCCGCGAGTATTAGAAGCAACAGTAGCAAAGGCTCTGATACGAAGCCACCAAGCACGAGCAATACGGCCAGGACCAGGCCAGGGAGTAAAGGGAAGCCTATCCATCCACATGTTGAGGCCCGCGGCATGAAAATATTCATACATAGCCCTTATGATTGCATACTAGCGACAAAAAGAGAACTTTCCGATCACCTCTCCTGGCTCCTCGAACGAGAAAAGTACCAGGAAGCATGGCAGTTGGTTGATAAACACCCAGAAATTATCTCGATGTCTCCAGAAAAACTGGCGGAACTCGTACCCAGCACTCCTGATCGAGCCCAAGCCAGTAGTGACGACTTCTACGATGACAATGCTTCAACTGTTGACTCGGCGAGCAAGTTGATCAATACTGCTGTTGAAAAAGAGAAGCGTCGAATCGGTGAACTCTGGATCCAACAATTAATCAAAGAAGATGATTGGGTTTCTGCTGGAAAAGTATGTGGCAAGGTGCTGGGAACTGCACAGCAATGGGAAGAATGGGTGTACGTCTTTGTAGGGGCTCGTAAGTTCGACGAGATTACAAGCTACATACCGACAACCCAGTTGAAACCCCCACTTCCGTCGCAAATATACGAGGTTTTGCTTGCTCATTACGTCGGCCACAATCGGCCCAGAGTACGAGAATTGCTCGAATTGTGGTCCACTGATCTGTTCGACATTAAAAGTGTCACAACGGTGCTCGAAAATCAGCTCAAATATCGAGACGTTCGAGAAGACAGCGTGGAAGATGGTCAAGTTGGGAGAGATTGGCGGATTGTTATGGAGAGCTTAGGCAAGCTTCATATCGCTGATGGTCGTCCCCGGGAAGCCCTAAAATGCTATATCCGCCTCCAAGATGCCGATACGGCGATGGGGTTGATTAGGGACTATCATCTTGTTGACGCAGTCGCTGATGATATACCGAGCCTTATCCTCCTTCGTGTTTCTAAGGAACAAAAGCGTTCTGCATCTATCAAAGAACTTCGAGATGCCACATCCGAAGCAATTGAGCTGCTGGTTGACGAAGCGCGACATGGCATCGTTCACCCTGATGTTGTCGTCGAGCAGTTAGAAAAGAAAAACATGACCCTGTACCTCTATTTCTACTTAAGCGCCCTCTGGAATGGCGATGGAATTGTGGAGACTCAAGGCGACAGTCGGGAGAGGTTAATTGCGGAGAGCAAGTCGCTTGTAAATGACCTTGCCGATTTAGCAATCCAGCTGTTTGCTCAATACAACCGAGATTTGCTCATGGACGTCCTCAAGTCGTCCACGTTCTACACATTCGAAAAGGTATGCATCATTATCCCCTGTCATACAGCTCTAACATCCTATGCAGGCAACCCACGAATGTGAAGAGCGTGACTACATTCCGGAACTAGTCTACCTGTATTCCAAAACCGGTCAGACGAAAAGGGCACTGTATCTCATCATCGACCGTCTGGCCGATGTATCTCAAGCCATCTCCTTTGCCAAAGAGCAAAATGATAGCGACCTCTGGGAAGACCTCCTTAATTACTCTATGGACAAACCTCGATTCATCCGTGGTCTTCTCGAAGAAGTCGGCACAGCAATCGACCCTGTAACATTAGTTCGGCGGATACCAGAAGGTTTAGAAATTGAAGGCCTGCGAGAAGGTCTGAGTCGCATGATCAAGGAACATGAAATCCAATACAGTATCAGTTCTGGAGTTGCAAAGGTACTAAAAGGCGAAGTATCAATGGCACAAAATACATTACGTTCAGGACAAAGGAAGGGCGTCAAATTCGATATTCTTCATAAGCCGGAAGATCACGTTGATATCCAGACATCCGATGCTCCTCCTGGACCTGATCCCATTCTGACTACGATGAAAGAAGTCATAGAACACAAACACAGACCACCTTCAAAAGCAGGTCATTGCGTAGGCTGCCAAGAGCCATTTTCCGAGCACGAAACAGAAACATTGGTCGGCTTTGCGTGCGGACACGTCTTCCATTTAAGTCATCTTCTTAATTATGAGAACGAGGCTCGGCCACCAACACCTCCAGACTTGGAACTTGATGACAACGGCGAGTGGGCGCCTACGCACAGCATTGGTGCTAAGGTGACGCACGCGAGATTGCTGAGGGACAAGATCAGAGATGGTTGTCCTGTTTGTGCTAGCGCCCCGCCTGCGACTTATTAAAGCCTCGATCTTGAGATGACAAAGGGAGATTTTTTGTAACAATATAATAGCTCTTAGCTTACTTGCATAACAGCATAGACTGAATGGAGCGCTTGCTTGAAATTGCATCAGCACTAATCATATCCCGGTCCGCTCGATTATTTATCGTCATTCGAATTCCAATACTGGCATCTTCATGTCGGATTGTTCAACCCTTTCTGTACACGTAAGATCTTACCTCGTTGAACCAATCATTCGATATCCTCCTTCCAAGCCCCGCAGCGATCTTCAATACCGGCGCCACCCGTAGCAACCATGAGTATTTCTTATTTTCCTGACTTCGGTGACGGCCAGTCAAACCTTGTGCTCACGTGCGGTGCCGTTTGGAAAAAGAAACGTCAGCTGGACTGGCTGTCGCAGTGAGACATTATCACCTGCGGCCAACCTTGAGAGGAAGTGATTCGACAGGCAGCCTATGTAACATCATCTTCGCAATTAGAACATGATTCACGGTAAGCAGCTGAAAAAGCAACGTCCAAATTCAACCATGTTTTCTAACATCTTTTTCTCCTGTTTAACATTTTCGTTTTCCCGCCAAATTTCTCGTCGAGACGTGACTTCAGAATGCCGCGCATCAAGTTTTACTCCTCTCAGGTTGGAGGTCAGCCCCTAATCTCACACTCTTATACTGGTTCGCCTCTCCATCTTCTCCGCCACGACCTCCTCACAGCCCTGAAATATGCTCCTTACCTCCCTTACATCGCCTATCCACTCCAACCATGTCTCTCCGGACCTTTTTGCGAACTATACCCCTCACTACCAAATCTCTGGGCCATGTTCCTTCATCTAACTCTCATTCTCATTCAAATTCCTTTTCTGCTTTCGGTCCCTTTTTGGCTATTTTTCCCGGTTTGGGTAGTTGTTGCCGGAGTTGGGGTGTTTGGAGTGGTTAATCATGCGATTTGTTGGCTTTTGAATGGCGAGGACCTGAGTTTTGTTTCTGATCCCAAGTTTGCAGCAAAGAGGAAGGAGTATACGCATGAGCAGTGGATTTTCTTGAATGGCGTCGCTGTAGGGTGAGTAGGATCCTTCCGACTAAAAATGACGTTGGTAATCAGAAAGTGAAGCAAACACTGGATGCAAAGTAACATTGATCGCCTCGCGCTCACATTTGGTCGGCCAATTATCGGCGTACACAACAAAACGTATGTCCGTTCCTATTCCAACACTCGTTCTTCTACTTCTCATTCACCTTCTCTTTGAACTCCCCGTGCCCTCTTAACCCACTTAGAAGCCTAAAAATAACATTTGTCAGCCTGGGTATCCCGTTTGACCTCGTCCAAGTGCTTCTCCAACGCATTCTCACTCTTTCAAGCCCCAGTCTTCGCACCACCTACAATACCATAAAACACACCCTTTACAATCCCTCTCTCAAAAAGGTAATCCTAATCTTGCATTCCCAAGGTGGAATCGAAGGCTCCCTCATCCTCGACATGCTTCTCTCCGAGCTTCCCCAAGACCTGCTCTCCAAACTAGAAATTTACACCTTCGGCAATGCCGCTAACCACTTCAACAATCCGCACTTGCATCTCTCCTCTTTGGAAATTGCCTTGGCTTTCAAATCCAAGAAGACATATTTCCCTTCCACATCGATTCGGAGTCCTGGCTTAGGAGCAGGAACAAAGCCTAAGGAAGGAGGCAAAACAATTCATTATATTGAGCATTATACGCATACCCAAGATTTTGTGGCGCAATGGGGAGTATTGCATTTTATTAACCCGCCGAATTCGCCCTTGAATGACTCGCCTGATGTGCCGCGCTTTATGGGTCGCGTATTTGAGAGTGAAGGGCGGGGTCATCAGTTCGGAATGCATTATCTGGATTCCATGTTTCCGCTGAAAGCAGCGAATCGACCTAAGTCACCAAATGACAGTAGTGACAAGGGGAAAGGCGGTATCGGAGAAAGTGGTTTTGAAGGTGCTGACGAAGAAAACGATTTCATAAACGACATTGTGGAATTTGGTTCTCGTTCTCCTTCATCGCACACAGAATCACTCTCTCTGTCAGCGCTTACAACTTCAATTCCGAATCCCAACATCAGCTATGAAGAAGTGGGCATCCTGGACGAGTCACCAATCTCGTCCAGAAGTAACACCTTCCGTCGAGGAGGATCTTTCGACAACGGGCTAGGATTCACAAGTCTTGACTCGCTTGGCAATCTCAATGGTGGAGGTATTGGGGATGGATTTAATGGAGAGAGAAAGAAGGAGTATAGAGTTCGGGATTTGAGTCGGCTATGGCGCTATCGGAATGGGAGATGTCCTGAGGATGAGCAAGAAAGTTCAGTTGAAGAAGATTGGAGGTTGTGATCACAAGAACAACTGAAAATCTCCCAATGCTCAAATTTCAACGTCAATCTTAAAGGAAAAGGGAAATCTCGCATGTTTGGAAATCTTCGGCAAGCCGTCTGCAAAAACAGCCATTTCCGGGAAAGCATGGAAGGCGAGATTCTAGCCTTAGCTTTCCGTGGACCCGCGATTTTGTTGAGTTCCCGTATCATCATAGTCTGAGTGCTCATTTTCGTTCGAAATTAGTTTTATATATATCTTAAAATTAGACTGAAACCTGTCACATACAAGACAATGTTTCTCGGGTGAAAATGGATGTCTTATCACAATTTGACGAAACCAACTTCCATGCTTAATTTCTCAATGTCTCACAGAAACACTGACTTCTGCTTGTCTTCTGACTTCAGGTGCTGGTGTTTTGTTATTTCATAAAATGTTGCATTCCGCAATCGGTTGCGCAGGACTTGGTACAACTTTGGTACTCCTCGTCAAGTTAAACAGGAAGATAATGAATGGAGAAACACCTCTTTAGGACTGCAGACGAAACATGTTAATTTCCTACCACAAAATTACATTCGAGGTTCCCTGTGCGCTTTTGTTACTCATTGCACACCTAGGATTTCAGACTTTCCCAACCCCTTTCCCCGCACCGTACGGGGCAATTAAGCAAAATCGCGTGAAATCACTTCAAAATAGTAAAATTACTAATAATAATAACTTCAATTAGAATTAGCGCAAGGCTAGAAAGGCGTTACAAGAATTAGCCCTTTTGAAGGTTTTATTCTATCTTTGTTAAAGTGGTTGAACTTTTGAAGTGTTTCTCGCAGAAGTACGTGATTCGCTAGTATTTGGTGCGTGGGATGATATTGCTCTCACGATTTTCTTCAAGGTAAGCGCTTCTGGTAGAAAGAATGGGTTGCTGTATTAACGGAGGCTTGATCTCGTCCAGGTAGGTAGGTGCAAGGGATGACGGTTTACACCGCTCATCGTGCCTGCTAGATCTATACTTACCACCGAACAAGCACAACAACTACAATACGTTTCAAAACCTCACCCGTTCGCCTTTTCAATCTCTCACACCCAAAATAGCCTCTTCGATCATTCCAAGCCTCTGAGCCAGACTTTTTCTTCTTATTTCTTCCTTTTCTTGATTGAAAAATCCAGAGGTTCACCAACCAATAATCATCCATAAACAACAATGTAAGTCCTTCCACCCCCCTTAATTCAACTATCCCATAATTACTCACAAGACCATAGGCAACCACGATATCCACAAAGCAACACTGTATACACTCTTCCCCACCACATCCTATTTGCCATCATCACTCACAGCACAGTACCAGACGCCAACAATAATGGAACTATCTCTTATTCCACGGCGAATCCACGCCTCTACTGGGTGTTAAGTACTCACAAATCCCATATAACCAATTTGGATCTACAAATAATAAACAACCACAACGCTATACACAGTTCTACAAGACGAGAACCTGCTAGCCAAAATTACTCAACACCACCAACCGTAAGAACACATCACTGCCACACGATCTATTTGCCACTTAGAGTACTCGCTTATAGTGCCATAGAATTAAACAAAAATCATGTAGTTATGCCGAACTCTTGGTACAACGCTAATCATTAACACAAACATCTCTATACCCGGTCCCTGTCTCCACCCTGGAATTTCTTTTCCTCTTTCTTTCTTCTTCACGATTGCAGAGACATCTGAAGAGCCTCGAGTCTCCTAGAACCCCAATTCCAAAAAGGTCTCTACTAGCCAGAATCTCTCACAACAACACAAGATCTTTCAGCTCCCAACCAGTAAGTACTCGCCATTGTCACACACTTTGTGCTCTTCACTCTCTTTTCTGCTATATATAGTGGTCTGGCACCTTATTTGATCAGTATGGAATATGACACTTCTTAAATCGCTGCTTGTTCCTGAAATGCACGTGTGCCACATTCAACAGGGTATAGATAAAAGAAAGAACAAGAGTTCTAAAAGAGTATCCTTTGGTTTTCTAGGTAACATAGAAGTCTGTACCTAAGAAATACCTTGCCACACTAGTAAATAGTAAATCTTTATTTACGCCTACCTCTGTTAGAAAGAGAAGCATCAAGTAAATTAAGTCGGACAGTGAAGTTGCCAAGACGGAAAGGGAAGAAGAAAGCATTTATCACAAATTTTGCAATGCATTCTGAGTGAGTGGCAATGATTTCAATCGAGGACTAAGACTAAGTTACATGGCCACGAGAGAAGTGTATCCTTAAACTCATACATGTGCATGACTAAATTACCATCCTTCAGAAGTTGCAGGGACTATCAGCTTCCTACACCACACCCCTGGGCAGTGAGTAGCCGTCATTGAGAAGCATGTCATGATTCAAAAATCCAACTCAGCAAAGAGAAGGATCAGAAACCAATTGATGCTCAATGTCGGAAGATTTCCCATGACAAAACATTTGAAACAATCCAAGAATTGGATTGTAGACTCATCTTAGCTATGCAATACCACTGGTATTACAAACCCCAGCCTGCACGCGCGGAGGTGTGAGTCAAGCAGGCCTCCCCACTTGGAAGACCCTATGTATTGAACCGCATAGGGACGATAAAGGAAAAAGACGCGGAAATGCAAAAAAGCAAGACAGTAGGAACGCTATGCCACCAAGGTCACCCTAGGTGGACTTATGTGGCTCTTTTTGGGTTTTAAAAAACTTTTAAAACYTTTTTTTTGAATTTTGAAAATTTTGACAAAGGAAAACGCTGTGCCACGCTAGTGACTTTGGAAAAGAATGACTTGACAAAGGAAAAAACGCTGCTGCTGTTAGTAAAGAACGGATCTAAACAATGGTCAGCAAAACCATCATTTAGGAGTGGAGGGGCGGTTAGTAGCGTATCTAGACAATGGTCAACACCACCATTATCTAGGAGAGTTAGTGACCCTGTTCACGGTTAGCAAAGGGGGAGGGGAAAGGGAGTGGCCTACCTTGCGCAGTGCTTAGAATGCCTCCTCATCGAGGATGCATTCATCGCATCTACGCGTTAGAGTAGCTGCATGGATGAGCTGAAAAACAACGTCATCCGACAACTCCTCTAACATGAAATCCGAAAGGCCCTCGAGGGGATTCGGAATGTCGCCAAGGGAAATATTGTGCCGGCAGTAAGGGCACCTTGAAAACATTAGCACCGTGACTTTTCTTAGGGAGGGGAACCTGGAGGAGAGACATCTTCCAACTGCGGAGGATTGAGAGAAGGGACAAAGAAAGAAATTGCTTACTTGATAGGATTACGGTCCCTCTCCAAGCCAGCCTTGCTGGGCTTGAGAAGAGGACCGCACTTGACATCGGCCCCCCAAGTAACCCTCTTCTGACTGCCGGATGGATGACCTGCTTGTTTCAGTATCGGTCTAAGAATTGGAGAGGGCATTGGGACACTTAGCTGGGTCATCTTTTTGGTGGTGGGCTTGGGCTTCGGTCCACCAATGAGATTGGCGGGTTGGCGGCCTGAAACCTGTAAGTAGAGTATGTTAGCAGTGTTTCTTTAAAGGAGAAGTGCTGTGTGAATGAGAAGTTTTGTGTGAATGAGAAGTGTTGTGTGAATGAAAGTGTTGTGTGAATGAGAAGTGTTGTGTGAATGAAAGTGTTGTGTGAATGAAAAGTGTTGTGTGAATGAGAAGTGTTGTGTGAATAAGAAGTGTTGTACCGATGTTGATAATAATGTGCTAAGTGAAAGAGGAAGGAAGGAGGCCCCATCCTTCTTCAACTCAACACCAGGCATGAACAACAACGACAGCGACAACAACAACAAACAACCACCATGACAACAATGACAGTAACAACAACAATGACGTCGATGACAGATGCGAACCTCCGAACTTATTGCGCATCGACATTTGATCAACTTGATCGTGAACAACAACAACACAAGATGAAGAACAAACAAAAGGAAAAAAAGACGTACCCTGGAGATATGGAGCTCAATGCTCCGTTGGGTCCTATCCATGTTAGTAGGGGGAGGGGGAAGGGGACAAACCTTAGATGCCCGAATGGGCACTGGGATGCGACTTGATCGCATAATGAATGACTGCGGTACTGTGAGTAACTGTTGTGAATGGATGTGGAAGTGGTGAGTGCTTACTGCTTGGGAGGGGGTGTGTGTGGTAGTGTGGTGATATTTGGTTAGCAGAGGCCTTTGTTGAGAAGTGGGGCTTTGGGAGACTCACAAGTTCTGGATGGCTCTGCGATGGTGAAGAAAGAAGAAAGAAAAGTCAAGAAGGAAAATCCGAGAAGAGGCTTTGATCTCTAGGCCACGCCAACGAGCACCAACGCTAAATCGAACCACAGTTGACTGAAAATCCTCAAAAGTTTGGTTCTGAAGGAGCAAATTCCCTCCTCCGGACGAATCAGGACGAGTATTTTTGAGAAAGTGGGCCATGGGAACGCACGTGATGGAGGTTGATCTGGATGAGGAGGGAGATATAGGCAAAAGAGAGGGCGACGAAGACAAGCAATGGGAGGGCCCCGGGACCTGTAAGTTGTCTGAAAAATGATATACATGGTGTTAATTCCTATTCCAACTTGGCTGCTTGTCAAACAGATCGAAAATGATAATGTTAAAAAAAAGGCCATGATGAGCTCGAAAATGCCCTTCCAGGCCAAGATTCGAACGAACCACGACCTTACAGACCTCCAGCGAGAAATATAATTGTCTCAGATACCTAATGGAACAATTCTATCGCTCGAAAACCCTGCCTGGACATCGTTACTAAGATGTTGGTTGAGGGCGGGAAATTGAGCGGATTCGGCATGAAATGAAACGAACGAACAACACCAAAGAAGAGGGTAGATGGTGTCAAAATGAGCTGAGGGGATGCTAGGAGGTACTTGTCTTCAATATAAAAGATATAGCAGATGTAAATAACAAGCAAATTGACATTCTGGTGGTTTTGAGCTCTGTCCGACCACTTTGGAATGATCTCACACGCCAGAAAACAGTAACCAGAGTCACTGAAGCATGTAGAACAGTATTCTATAGCATAAATTGATTCTTAAGCCATCAGAATTCAGTTATAGCATGTGTTGATGACCATTTTGCCTCGAAACTCTGCTGTACAGCGCCATGGCCATCTTGACAGGCACTCTCCAACATGATTCCACAACCAGAGAGCCAGAGAAGCGATGAAATGGTGTCACAATAGCATAATGATTCTCAGGGTATCAGGATTCAGTCACAACGTGCTTGGAAATCCATCATTCCAAGATTCTACTGTACAGCGCTGTGACCCTGTTCTGTGGAATGTTCCAACCAGCTCTCCAAACAGCCGGAGAATAACACGGAAACAGTGTCACGGTAACACAGTGATTCTCAAGATATCAAGATTCAGTTACAATAGTTGATTGTGACCCGTCTTTTTATCTCAAGATTCTAATGAACAGCGCTGTGGCATGTAGGCACCCAACCCGGCCTAACCAGCCAGCCAGCCAGAGAAGCATATAGAACAGAGTGTCACAGTAGCACAGTGATTCTCAAGTCATCAAAATCCATCAATAAACATGTATTAATAGATTCGTCAACTAAGTCTCTATGTACAACTGTGGCCCTGTTCCTTACCATGCCCCAACTCGCTGCCCAGTCTGCCGGATCTGCGCCAGCACAATCAGTAGGTGTATATTATTTGCAAAGAACTCCAAAGATGCGAGAAAGGGAACGAAATATCAACTTGCTGCTGTACTGTATGCCGTCGTGGTTATACCGTTCTACCGTGTCTGCTTCTCTGTTCCCTGACCTGCCCTGTATTTACAGCGTATCAGGCTGCACCGGCATGCCTGTTGCGCCTCGCTGGGGATGTATGACCGAGCGTATTGTACCGCAAGAACACTTCATTGAATGCTGAGATATTGACAATGTAAGTACTCTGTCCGTGATTCGAATTCCCTGCCCGAAGCCTGCCAGCTGAATTCTTGTTTCCTGGCATTTCCCAGGTATTCGATATCAGTGACCTGCACCCACGCGCTTCAGTGGTCGTTCGGGCTTCTGAAGCCTCCACTGTACGCCCTCCAGGCTCTGCAACACACTCAAGAGCCACTTGTGAGGAAATTAAGTCCGCCGCCACAGTTCCTAGCCCAGAAACTTGCCCTCGATTGCCATACTCAAACTCTTGATCCCGCCTTGTATTGTAACCGTATGCGGCCGTTCATGCGGGATTCGAGTCTCGAGAGATATGGTAAGAACAGGAGGCACGCGCTTTCGGCCGTCGCAATTCGCATCAGTCGTAGTCAAAGGGATCCGGCGGTAAAGAGCATATTGATGGGAAGACGAGAGAAGAAGATATATTTGAGAAGAAGACTTGACGTCCAAATACGCCCTGTGCAGATCATTCGTCTCGGCCCGCCCCGCATTCAGTGGTGCATTCGCTTATATTCCCTGAAATTTGCTGCACGATCCCACTATGAGCTACCCCGCCCCGGACCGCGGCCCGCTATAAGGCGTGCGGGAGAACAAAAGCAATTGTGGGGATTCATACTATTGTAAAATGTCTGAATACTTCCTTGACTTTTCCTGTACTTATTGGCATATTGCCAAATCTTTTAAATATCAATTTATACCTGAAAAAGCGTGCGCGGTGGGTGGTGATGGCGATCGAAATTTCAGTCAGCGATTTAGGGGAGTCGCTAATTTACAGTGCTTGAGAGTGCCCAACAGTGGGGCATTTCAGCGTCTGTCCGCTAATTTTATGCTATTATTATACCGTGGCCACGGGAAATTATGCACCCCGCTCTAATGCAATTATCAAGTGCATAATCGACGGCACCCTCCTCTTCCTCTCGTCGCATTTGAGAATATATCCAGTGAATTCTTGCGCTTTCTCCTTATAAGATCGAGAATTCTGCACTCAAAAGGCACGACAGGCGCCCTTTGAACCCCGATTTTTCAAAATACGAACCTACCTAAGCAAAGAAGCCCGTTCCTCCCCCAAGGTGTTAGCGTGGATTTCTCGCAGAATCGCAGAGAATTTAGGGAAGTTGAATCTGCCGGTGCTGCATTAAATGGTGCATGTCCAATCCCGCCATTCCGTAGAAAGCATTAAAAAGAACGATGAAGCCGAGCTGTATATTGGTCTAAATACGAGGCGTCAGTATGCATCAAGCTGTGTTGCATGGTAGAATACTTACGAAAGCTCCAGGTGCAGCATTTGCTACTTCTCCAAAAGACAAAAAATGATTTTCGGTTTTTGAGACTTCCTTCTGGACAGACTCGAGCTTACGGGCCAAGCCGGAAATCTCTATACCATCCAACATTTTGAAAAGGAACTCCAGCCATCTCAGGAGCTTGTCCCTTGAAATTTTAATACTGTGGAAAGGTATCTGTCCAAGGGACAACCTATTCGCTACTTCGACCAGGGATTTCCGTGAGTAATTTCCAACGCCATCCGAAAACTTTGGTTGGACCTCAATAAGAATATCAAGCAAGTCATCATCTAGGCAGGTAAGCATTTGCATCGCACTTTTTGCTCGGTCTACAGGTGGTGCGAGACTGCGGAATATCATCTCTTCGCTCATTGTTCTCGTCCAAGGCCTCCAGCGCCCTGGTCGTCTGATCTCACCGCTCTCCCAGTAGATTGAGGTTCCAGTCAGTGTGAAAATATGGCTGTCTCGACCACTGGCGAAAACTATTGCTCTGAGGAGGTCATCGCACTGAAGTGGTTCCCTTGGCATCTCGTTTTGAAGGAATGGGTAAAAGGCGAAATACGAGAGGCACTGATAAATGGTGTTTGAACAATCGAGGAGGCTAATTTTGCTAGATTCAGCGATTTGAGAGAGAAGGTATATGAGAACTGTGTCTTTGGTCCAATCTGTGTCGTAAACTTAGTAGTTGTTTGGCAAAATCCCTACAAAAGAGCGAAGAACCCACAAGCTTCCCCTCCTTTCTTATGGGAATATGTTTCGAAAATTTCACAAATTGCTTTGACTTCATCTGGTCGAATGCACGAATATTGGTCACTTACCTGGGTTATAAGGTGGTAGTTGGGGATGCTGTGGGAATACTGCGATTCACTAGAACTATACTTCAGCGAACCTTGCTGCATCCCACGCACTGTCTAAGCGAAAAGGCATCGAACCACTTCAAAGTAATAAAATAACTAATAGTAATTACTTTACTTAGAATATCTAAATATATAGAAGGCTTTTATAAGAAATGGAGTAATTAAGCGTCCTCCGCTAGCTTATTTCAAAACGGGCTAACATTTGAAGTGATGGATAGTTTACGAAAGTGGGCGATGCGCTGATTTAGAGTGCGTACGTGAGATAAGGACGAAATAGCTAGCTAGTACTAATTAATTGCTATAACTTTAAAATTACTTATAAAAGTACACACATTATCTGGGATAATTGTTCACTACTCAATTCATCGACCGAGTCATATTTATTTTCATAAAGTAACAGCGCGACAGCTGAAGCCTATGGTCCCTGATCTACAGCGGGCGACATGCTTTGTCACGACACATCATTTACTGCGTTCTTTTCTCAATCCGGAATTGGGATTCGAAAAAGGATTATTAGCATTTTGCACTTGTCTTTTACTGTGCTAATTAGATAGAAAATAATACTCAAGCCGCCGTTCGCAGAACGCGTGACGATAGCGGGGTAAAGAAAGGGGGCGGGGTAAGCAACGCACAACAAACTTGTAAATGGGGGTGATCTATCATCGGTCTTAAGGTTTGTAACTTTCCCCTCAAAGGCCACAACGAGGAATCGAGACCAGCCAAACGGTACAAATGAGCAAATCATATCCTGTCATCGTGCAATTTTAACAGAATGAATATTGTCATCGAAAACTTCCGACGTCTGATAGATACGTCCATTCCGAGAACCTTTAGGAACAAATGTCATTTTCATTTTCTTCTTTTGGGTATTATTACACTCTCACAAATTTATCCTTCCCCATAACTGCCCCTGACCATCCACAGCATCTACAACACAAAAGCTCCCATTAACCCAACCCACAACAACCCCACACTCAAAGCCAACAAACTCTCCGACCTTCCCTCGAATGATTTACTCGCCTTGCTCTTGAGATCTTTTGAAGGAGGTGTTGCTCCGGTGCTAGCAGTACTATTCGCAGCACTAGCTGTCCTCATCCCAACAATACATTGCTTGACAATCTGTTGGTCGGTGAAAGTGCCATTTGAACCGAAGGGAGTCTCGGTAAGGTTGTAGTCCGTAGCGGAGAATCCACCTGCGGCCCATCCAGCATAGCCTAGGTAGACGTCTGAGTTGGCGTTAATGAACTTGAGGGTGGAGCAGAGATCTGTGAGGCACTGTTTCAAGTTTGTTAGTAACTTCCACGTGTGTGAGGGAGGGTTTTAAGTGACTTACGGAAGTAGTATTTCCACCACCCGTCTCACTCAAAAGTGCCGTCCTATTTGTCATCCTCAAGAATTTCGCGAAGGGTTCAAACGTGTCGGTGACATGGTCTGAAGTACACTCCAAGTGGGTGCCACTGTTATCAACATCCAAATACTTGTGCACATCAAACACCAATCCATTCAAGCTTCCATCAGGATTTCGAATCGTGCTAAGGTTTCCAGCAGAGCCGTTGCTGACGAATGTTTGCGCAGAGGTGAAGTTGTTTCCTGGAAGGAGGATCATTTGGGTGGTGGCGCCAGCTTTACGGATGGCGGTCACGGCTGCTTGAACTGTTGCTGCCCATATTTTGAGATCGGGAATGTCGTGTGGCTCATTCATGATGCCGAAGATCACGTTCGTCTCTGTTGCATACTTCAAAATTTGTTAACTCCAGCACTTCGAAATCTCCCTGAACCAGTCATACCTTGGTGGCGATCTGCGACCACAAATTTGCAAATTGTTCATTTGTAGGTCCTCCTTGACCGATAATCTTCCCATTGAACCGAGCATAGTTGTGCACATCAACAATACATTTCGCCCCCGTTGCCAGACAAGTCTTGACAAGCATATCGTATTTGCCGAAGTTGACAGAATCCAAAGCTCCATCTGCTGCCGCTGCCCTAGTACTGTTCGTAGGCGTTGTCGTGTTCGTCTTTCCACCCCCCGTCGAGTTGCCGGTTGCGGTTCCAACAGAGTCGGCATTATTAATTAGAAATTGCCATGATACGGCTGATAAATCTATCAGAATCGTTTTCGAAAAGAGGAATAAGCATGACTTACGCAATCGAAATAAGTTAAGACCATCATCCTTTGCAAAATGTTGCATCTGTCCAGCACCATCTGGACCATTCAGAACCTTCAAAGGAGCCAAAGCATTCTGCAGATTCGCCGTTCCCTAAAACCAATTAGCCAAGTATCACGAAAAGCGCATCTTTGAGACATACTGTGATCTCGACGCCAAAATCGAAACCTGCGATATTGACACCCTATTTGTATTTAGAACACTTTGTCCATCCTAATACCTCGATGCTTACTGCTAAAGAAGACACGGCAACCGCTGCGGGTATACCACAAAGGAATGGAAGAAGTTGCATAATGAAAGAACTTTTGAAGAAACAATTAAATAATATAAAAAAATATGAAGAGAGTGACGGGACCGATCGCAGATCTTGTTGAACCGCCAGCAACATCACGCGGAGGCATCATGAACATATATCTCTTGGCTGAGACCCACCTCATCCACCAATCTCTTTCCAAATTCCCTTTTAAGACGATCTACGCTCCATGATACTTAGGCTTTCAATGGAATAATGCAATGTGATGCGTAGAGCAATGCTTAAATTGATTAGCCAGTCGGCGGATGCCGAGGATAGTGGAAAATTTGTGCTGGGACGGCAGATGCGCGACCCGCTCGTTCATGCGCGGATTTCGTAAGGTGTGGAAAATGCTTCTTGAGACAAACGAAGCTTTAGAGTTGAGCACGGTTGCGTGACACGACAAGGTTCCCCCTTTACCCGGTTTCGCTTATCATCCAAGTGACGATCCGATACCAATCTAGTGGGGTGTTCTGAAGGTCATCTTAAATCTGTCGTGACGTACATCTGATTTCTTGGACAGATGAAAACGAAGGGATTAAAACCTTTTAATTTGGAACCGAAATATGTCGATGATTTACGAGAGTTACTCCGTTTGGCTGCAGAACGGATGAGTTTGAAGTTCTCAAACCCAGACGCCACCACAAGTTACAGATTAGTAGGATCTCCACAACGTACCATAATTCATATCACAAATACCTCAAATTACTGACGTGGTGGGGGTTTGGAGTCTTTTCGAATTGCAATTCGATGCAGGTTGTAGGGAAGGATTTTGGCCAATGGTTTTGCGTTTCAACCTCGTGATCCATGGCTTTCTTTCAAATAACTCGAGAAGGATGCAGTTGAGTATTATACAAAGTTTTGAGGTCATTTTCTTGGGTTGGGTCACCTACTGAAGCTTGAATATTGGCCGTTAACCATATGTCAACTCTCACTGCTAAACTTAGCCTAGCAAATCCTTCACGTATTGTTAATATTTCTCTTTTATTTGGCTTCGCGCGTCCAGTAATAAGGCTCAATGCTTTTGCTACTGGTGTTGAGCTGCTGTCCTCTGCATTATTTCTACATCAGGAGTAAAGGGCTTGACATCTAAACCTTTTGGCACGGCACAAAGTTCCGCCTCAATGGGCCTCGACTTTCTGGCTGGCCAAGGCAATTTGCCTTCGGAGTCAAGGTGAACATCAGCAATGTAACCTTGATTGCCTATATTTACCTCCTCCAGGATAAGGTCAGAGATGTTCCATCTGGGAGGAGTTGGGAGATTCTATCAGAATTGTTATTATAAATTTCATATGAAGGCCTTGAGAAGCCGTCAAAGGATGACCCAATATTGTTCGCAGGGTTAACCCAGAGATGATTTTCTTTGGAAATCCCCAAATGGCTTCAAGGGTAAAGGGGACAGGAGTGTTGGAATGAGAAAATTCTATTCCTGCTGAACGCTAATAGGACTTGAAGCGATGCAGATATGGACGTTCTGGGTCTTCGAGATTCCGACGAGCTGCCCATCCCGAAGCGGCGCTCCGTGAAATGGTGAAACCTGCATCGATCAGACATTGAGCGTTAAAGAGGACCTTTTGTGGAATGATTAGGTTAGACTCAAGATTAGATTGCGGAACGAAAAATACGTCTCTCTGCAAACTTTGCTTATTCCGAAGTAACCATGAGGTGCTTATGGAGTGCATGTCAGAGCTTCGAGCATGGCTTCTGTCCGGGCTATACTGATCCCAAAGGTAGAGGGCAAGTTGATTATCGGATGTCCCATCGGTACAATTGAGTGGAATTATCACTTCTGCTCGTTGATTTCGGAGGTCAGACTTTGGGATAGATAAAAATTCCAGTCGTAGGCCTTTGCTGATCGTAGTGTGCGGTGGCCTGTGTTCATCGAAAACTGACTTTGTGACATAGCTACTCAGCTCAAAGTACGCCGGTGATGGGGCCAGCATTCCCATTTCAGCGAACAATTCTGAATATGGAGCCCATGCAAATATCGATTCGTCGTCAGTCTGTTTTATTATCTCTAATTGAAGCCTGATGAACGCCTTCCGGCCCTCCCCGTACAGAGGCGGCATGCTGACGTTGAACAGACCCATCAAACAGTAAGCCTGGTCTTCTTTCCTCGTGGTCTGTCGCTTTGAAGCGCAACTGAATTTTTGAGCGACGCTAGTGTCTCTGAAGTTGAAAAGATGAGTGATACCAGTAATAGAGGCTATTAAATCCTGGAGACTAGATTTCGTTCCGATTTCCTCCTAGTTTTTGTTGAAAAAATGGAGCCAATGCGGGGCAAGTAACTCTTGCAGCATCCATTCTCTGGTAAACCACTGGCTTCGTTGGAAATGAGAATCTCGCATGGAAAAATCTTCTCCTATGGAAGGAACGTCTGAGAGATATGCATAGCAAACTTGTGCCGATCGATACCAGTGAAACATGGAATTGATCGTCTCCGAAAGCTCCGCACTGCTTGACTTGTCAATACAACAAGAGTCGATCTACTTCGATTGGTCAGCGAATGTAGATCAAATCTGTAGGCTAGTAAGGAATTCTGAATGTGTACCTGGGTCGGGACTCACAACACAATCTAACACATCCATCATGGCTCTCGCACAGCAACCTTGAATCTTCTCGTATCCTCGTCCGATTTGTTCTCCATCCTCCCAACCATCTCGCAGATCCTGGAAAGTAACTTCTTCTCCCTCCCATCGATGTGACAAGATTGTGTATGGAGGAATGTCCCTCCCGTAGAAGTCCTGTAAGGTCCGAGTTCGCGCATGGAGGAGGCGCATGATGCTTTCCCCCCTAAAACCCACTTTACTTGAAGCAATTCGGAGGAAGACTTGAGATGAATAGATTGTTTCAACAACTTTTCACTGTTCGGAGCCACACAACACGCAAGACCGGCTGAGTCTGTGGAGGCGGTTGAGAGGAAGTGCTAGGCAGCTGTAGTGTTCGCTCGTGACTTGGAAAGCCAGGTGCAGGGGTACGCGATTAAGTTCCGAATCGGCTAGGTCTCTGTCCGGATCTTGGCTCCATCGTCGGCATCGTTTTACTATCTGCAGTGTCAACATCTCGGTCCCGCACAAAAAAGAGAATAAAGTACCCAGTCGCAAAACTCCTCCACTTGCAAACTCATAAAAGCCGCCGCCATCCAAAGACTACACTGCAGGTGTCCCGAAACAGAAGCAGATCGAAAATATAATTCTTCTGAAAATTATGTGTACTACCCAAAGCTACTCTGGTCAAGAACATGGTTTTCTGACACTTCTTCAGATAAAAGAGCCGGCAAAGAACTATCAAGAACATAATTTTATATAAAATTTAGCATATTAGCTACCTCTAGGCAACCTTTGCATTGTCCAAAGTTATCACTCGCAATAATTTCCTATCCGAAAGGATTTATCCACCCACGACGTTTAGTTGTAGTGGTAGGAGATGTTGTCGCGCTTTGGGGAGGCTTCGGTTCTGTATCCCTCCCAGGCGAAGAGATACTAGTTCTGCCAAACTGTCCAAGCATACCGCTGAGCTTCCAAGTTGATGGGCTTTTGGGCGGTGTAGAAGGAGAAATCGATGCAGGTATTCGACGCCATTCGCCTGGAAACCGTTCTATGTCCCATTCGGTTGGCGGCTCTACTAGATCTTCTCCTGCAAACAGCGTGCCTGCCTCTCTTTCCAATATCTCTGAAGCTCCTAAACTTACCATCAGGCCTTCCCGTGTCCTGTTGACAAGGTCTACCGTTGTTGGCCGTTCTAGACTCTCTCGTAATAAGCATTCCTGTACTAGTTCTATCAGAACATTCGAGAAGCGATCTCTGATATTTTTGGAGTTCAACTCCAAACTATGGTTGATGGAGCCTATCAATTGGGGATTATTGCAAGGACTTGGTGATGGACCAATCTCGTTCGCGCTTTCCGGGCTGTAAAAATCAATGTCAGTTCCCAATAGCAAGCAGTTAACGACAGCTCCTATTTGCCAAATATTCGAGCAGGCTCCTTTTCGAGGGTGAGCCAAGAGAATGCCTTTGTGTTCGCTAAACCTCCAGTTTATTGTTTCCTCCTGGGTGTTATTAGCTATGGATTCTAGAATATTGATAGACTCGGATAGGATGAATTAAAGAGCCTTTACCGGGGGGTGAAAAAGGTCCATTCCTCTATCACAAAACACACCACCATATGCATCATCCTGTTTTGCCATTGCCCTGACTTCCATTGTCTCTCCCATATCTGCGATCTGTTTCCTCGTGTCAAGTTTCTGCCATATTCCTGGTTATTTCAAAGCGTACCTTGGCAAGTGGCATTCTTTGGTGGGTCTGATCTCGAGCGCCCATAAAAACTGCGATATTTATTAGCAGGAGTTCCTCAGGGGACAGAAAATGCAACGAAATGGGTCTTACTATTATTTGGCTTGATATCAAAATAGCACAGCTCTATATATTTTTGAACGCCATTCTAGGCTGGTGCTGCAACATCTTCCGTCCCTCTGTCCATCACCATTAATCCGATGGCCATGCAGTGGAACAATGCCCAGATATCAACCTCGAGTTGTGGCTCCTTTCGCTCACGACCAGGATCGGCTACGAATTTATTTAAATCTCCTCCCTCGCAGAACTCAAGGAAAAGTCGAACGACAGGGCCCATCTCCTGAAATCTATCCCCAACTCTATTCCCCCCATATAATCGCAATATGTGGGGAGATCCAATGGCAGCAAGGTTCTGTAAATGAATGCCTTCGTCGAAGGGAGTTTTCTTCGCAAATCCTTCGGGGGGCGCCGGGGCGAAAGGGTCTTCTTCGGCTTCGGATTGTTTGACGACAACCTTTCTCAACCGAGGAGCCATGGGGCCTTCAGGACCTTGGTACTCCCAAAGTCCTACAATACCAAAGCTACCTTTACCCAAGAACCTTGTGCCTACCCATCCTTCGCCCACTCGACTTATCCATTTCGGTTCGCTGTTGAGCCATGCCTCTTTTAATAAATCGTGAAACGAGAGTGTCATTTTGTTGCAGCGTTGCAATCATTGCAGCATTGGGCAATACAGTACTATCTGAGTATTTCGGGAGGTACAGTGATTGGACACGAAAACTTCCAGAGTGGCTGGAATTGAAGCATACTGTTTGACAGCAAAGGAAAATGCAGAAACCAAAAGGACACAAACAAATTCCTACAGTAGTGGCAGATTCGTCTCATTTTCCATGTATCCATTGTTTGAGAAATAAGAAATCGCACTTACAAATTCGGACAAAGAATGGGCGGCATGTCGCAGAACTGCTTTTGGTCGAGGCATCTGTGAGCAATCCATAAGTGCGTGGTATTGGGGCTATAAACAGCGTAATAGTACCTAGGTAGGAAATCAAAGGTCGTGTCAAGAAGATTTAGCAGACGAGAGAGGAAGAGAAGAAATGCGATGAATAGAGAATGCAGCGAGGCGGACATCACGTGAAGCTCAGGCAAGCCTCGGCTCGGCGTTAAGACCAAATCGCCGAGCTGCGTCCCACCAGCTCGAGCAAGCTTCGAATTCCAGCTTTCATCTCTCCAGCGATTCCTCAACACCAACACCTGCGCATCCGCATCCGCATTCGGATCCATTGGAATCTCTTACTTCCTCACCACTGTCCAATCGCTGAGAAACGCGCCAATCGGTTAACCCACACCTCTCCTGATCGTCCACCAACCCGCAATGGCTCCAGCTCCTCCAAAAGTCCTTATTCCAATGTCCGACTACGGCCATGACCCAACAGGTAGGGCGATACGATCCTGAAAAACAATATGCGAAATCGCACAGCATCAATATCGTCAATACGTTGAAAGTCAATTGGTCAAGTGTGATGCTGATGGCGGCTTCTCTTCCGTAGAGACTGCAATTCCTTACGCGGCCTTCAAGAAAGCCGGCTTCGAGGTCTTTTTTGCCACGGAGAACGGCAGCACGCCTGCTTGCGATAAGAAGATGCTCGAAGGCATCACGCAAAAACTCCTTGTATGAATGATTGCTGGAGCGCGTTCTCTATTGGACTGTCGCTCATATTGTTAGGGCGCTACCAAAACGGCGGTCGAAGCCTACAAGCAAATGTCTGGAACACCTGAGTTTCGACAGCCTTTGTCATGGTCCGCTGCGGATTTTACACTGGACCCGTACAATCTGATTTTCCTTCCAGGTGGGCATGACAAAGGTGTTCAGCAGTAAGTTGAGTCTTGATGGTTGATTCATTTTGTCTGGCAAGCCATTCAAAGTCTTTCTTATTAGTGTTATATCTTTTGAGTCTATGTTGTTTTGAGTTTTTCACGGCTTGATATATCTTTTGACATCGCCATCCAGAGTGCTATCACTCTCCTGGTCAAGGCACCAGGGTTATATTCTCAAAATACAGTTATCCACATCCGCTGACTTATGTTGCCAAAGGGTTATTGACTCCCCTATTATTCACAAGCATCTCGCCAGTTATTTCCCCACCACTAGAAAGCCAAGCATAAGATCGGTTGCAGCAGTCTGTCACGGCGTCATGGTACTATCAAAGACCGATGACGCCAATGGTAAGAGTATCATTCACGAATGTATAACAACTGCACTTCCAACAAGATTTGAGCAAGTTGCATTTTGGGGAACGAGGGCATTTCTCGGGGACTACTACAAAACCTACGGTGCTTGCAGTGACAATGTAGAAGAATTTGTATATCGTTTGAAAAGCCTTGGGACGCAGACTCTGATATATCTACAGGTTCGAAAACGCTTAGATGATCCAAATACTCAATACAAGAACAGCCTCTCAATGATCCCGTACGTTGACAACAAAGATCTTGACAATATTGGCTGACATTCGGTATAGATTCGTGGTTCAAGACGAGAATTACAACTACATCTCAGCACGTTTTCCAGCGGACGCACAACTCTTGGCGGAAACCGCAGTTTCGTTAGTCGAAA
The DNA here is from genome assembly GCA_013054445.1 of Cudoniella acicularis. Lineage (NCBI taxonomy): Eukaryota > Fungi > Ascomycota > Leotiomycetes > Helotiales > Helotiaceae > Cudoniella > Cudoniella acicularis. The sequence continues at coordinate 46,379 of JAAMPI010000104.1, forward strand.
GTACTATATCTTAGCCATAAAATCACATTGTTTCGTACATCAAGCCGCAATATGAAGTGGTGATTTGATTTTTTTTTTTCCAGGCCGGCGGTTCATGTTTTCAAGTATATCCGTATTTGACTATTATCATGAATTATGTCTTACCACTCTCGCAACTCAATTCGCAAGTGTACGAATATGATTCAGCAGTCGTTGACAAAGATAATCTCCGTCGTGCTGCTGATCCGCTGCAAGCAAACAAAGAGCTTAAGTGTGGCTGGTTTTAGAAGAAAGGTTATGAAAGGCTATTATGAAGTAGGATTTATCAAGGATAAACCTCTTTGTTATTCAATTTCATCTTCAAAATACTTTTGACCAATTTTGCGCTGTTTGAACTCGAAACCTCGAAACCTCCAAAAACAAAACGGGAATTATGGCTGTTGGCCTCACCGAATGGGTGTTGAAATACGGCGCAGCACCTGATAAACACAAGAGCGATCTCACACCAACAGCTCCCCGAATTCCTGCTCAAGATCCTGACGAGTTTTATTGCCTAGAACTGATTGACAATTCACAACGCCAGCGCCTTGGCGGCTTCACCACCAGGGAGTTAGCAGAGTAAGGATAACCAGTCTCCTTAACTCTTTGTAGTTTTACTCCAGAGACACACTTAAGGCGGAGTAAATGCTTCTAGAATAACTCAAGCTGTCTTTTCTACTCCGTTTACTCTTGAAACATATTGAGATAAGACTGCGCTGACTCTTCGATCTTCTAGTCTCGACACCCTTTGCGTAAGAGATGTAACACCAGGTAACCTAAGGAATGGCGTCATTCAACTGCTGCAAAGGGATAGTTGGGGACGTATTCCGGCTCAACCCGAATTCAAACGGTCGGATCTTTACCCGTTAAGAGGCCGTCCAGGGGAGCATTGGACGGCACATAATAATGAAATTTGGGAGATTTTGCGACCTATCCTCAAGATTGCGTCCCGTATTTTGATGTCAGAATACCTTCTACCTTGGGTACTTCTCAATACTGGAAATCGATGAAATCGCTGACTAAACACCAATAGTTTGAAGCTTTTCTGAGAAGTCCTCGAATTCCAGTTCCAGAGGACAGGTTGCCAGATGCCGTGAGAGCAGATCACAAAACAAGTCCCTGGGTGTCATTTAGGCGTCCAGAACCTCCGACACATCCCGAGCAGTCATAAAAAGACTGAGATGAAGTTTTCGAAGTGCTACGCACAAAACTGAAATTCACTCTTGGATTTATGATAACGGGAGAAAATCCTTGTATTTAACCTGTTTCTTTACTCCTTACCTGAGGTCCTTCTTGGTGGTTCGGTATCTGTTTAGTCCCCTTGTCTCTTACCGGCTACCATCCTTCTCGAGAAAACATCGGACTAATTATTAAAGTGTTCCCGAACAACCCAGATGGATGCTCGAATGTTTACGGATTCACCGTAATGAATTACGATGAAATGATAAATCGACGAGGGCCCAAGTTCAAGTGGCGAGCCTTCGCATTCCTAAATACCGGAAGCTTTGAGCTGCTGCGGTACCAAAAACTGAATATATCGGAACGTATGTCTGTGGAATGGCTTATAGCAACAACGGTACAGTTACTCTCCATGTATAAAGGTCTGTTTAGACTGACGAGTGAGATGGGTTGTACATGAGGTCATGTATGCCTGCCAGGAATGATAATCCCGCTCCTTAATTCTTTGTCGTTTCACTCCAGAGACACTTTCGAGGGGAAGTAAATACTATTAGAACAGTTAAAAGCAGTCATTTCTATTCAAACTCTTAAAACATATTAATATAGGATTATGCTGGCTCCTCGATCTTCTAGAAATGCAGTGGTCTTCAGCAAAATGACGGATTTCAGGGAACCATACTACCAGGATGAATCAATCGATGAAATAGGCCAGGTCTTTGAAAACGCTGTAAGTCATATTTTAACTCCTCGCTCATTATCTCAACACGTGAACTGCAGTTCGGATCTATGGATTCAGTGCAACAGATGCTAATTTTGTTAGATGCATGGAGGCTATCTGTCCGAATTTCTCAACGACCGATGGAATACTCCATCATTGCCGCTTGGCATTTGGCTCTTTACTTCATGGCCATCAGTATTGAATCCCACTTCTTTGCCCTCTCCTCCTCCTCCTCCTCCTCGTTTTAAGTGATTGCATGTTTCACCCCACTGCCTCCTCTCAGTGCCCATCCTTCTCAGAAAAAAATACTAGTTTATTAACAGGTAGTGGATGTCCACCGTAAATCTCCAAACACTCACATTCTCCAGGATTCGCCACCAAACACCTTTACCGATACCTACCCAGTGCTCATCTCCGTTTTCCAAGATGTTCAACAAAATGAATTTTGGGATATCGGCATCCGCGCTTACGGCCATGGACTTATTTACGGTCGTGCTTTGAAACAGGGTAACCGTTACGGTATGGTCCCAGCGCAAGGCGATGACAATACCAAGTATATCAGGGAAGGGGATCCCATCCGGATCTTTGGCCAACATCCCAATTTGAGGGAGCTGCAGTTTGTCAACGAAAGACTGAATAGTCTTAGGGTCCAAAATCTCTCAATGGTTGACCCAATTCAACGAGCAATACTCGGCTTCAGTTTCAACCGGGAAACTCGCAAGTTCGTGAAAGCTTTCATTGCGAAAGTCAGAGCCCATATCAACTCCGAATTCGAAATGGATGAAGTGCACCTCCGTCTCGAGAAATGCCGCCTAGCTCTCTTCCAACCTGCCAATCCCGCTATGTCACTGACAGAAGACACAATGGAAACAAAACTCCTAGAAGACGTGTACGAACTCGTGAGCGATCCATTTCAGATTGCGCAACCGCATGATCGGCAAACCGTCAAGTCAGTTTACGATGTGCTGAAGCAGGATGAAGGGCGTTCGTTTTTTGCAGAGTGCATTATGCATCTTATCTTGACGTGGCTGGATCGACCCAGACAATTGGTTTGGGAAGCTGCAGGATGCCGAGTTGGCTTTGTTTCGTTTGAAGTTCATTATGGAGGGTGCTGGGGATATGTGGACGAATAAGACGGTGGTTTGGGAGAGTATTATTATGGAGTTGAAATGGAATGGCCCTCCTCCTGGAGTTGCTGTTTAGAATTTATTTATTTGAGATGAGTCGTTCTTGAGATAGTTCCTTTTGCTTTTATTTATTTTGGTCTAATTTAAAAAATATTGTTTTTTTCAGAGTCTTCGATATGGATTAAGATGAGTTGTTTCCGACCGCTAGGTGCGAAACGAAATGTGGGCTGCGTCGAAAAGGGGGGCGACATCACATGACCTTACACATTCATCCTGCCCATCAAGGTACCCTTCTTCGTAAACCGTTTCTGCCCTATCCTGACAGCATGAGTAATTGCAGAACTCGGAAACAAATTTGTAATGATTTATCATAATTTTAGACTAGAACTTTCTGTATTTTAGAGTGTCTGTCTACTATGATGTCCAAGCCCATAACCGATCTCCGTGCCCATGCCCACGTCAGGGTCACCCTGTAAAGTTGGTCCCAGAGCAGATGGTTTCTTATCTAGATCGCCAACGGAAGAGATTGGGAAATTGCCCAAAATATCGCTGGGATCCCCGTACATTTTTAAGAATGGATATCTGTTTTTGGCGTAGGTCTTTGCTGACACCGGGTGGGAAGGGACCGGAATTCCCAGCGCAGGGAACGTCGTGGCGTCGAAGAGTTGTAGGTTGAGCATCACGGTACGGTCAATGCCCCAGCCATTAGCGTCTAGGGTATCTGGCACGATGGTCTGCTTGATGAAGCCGCCAGGAGCGATTGCCATTTCCTCTACCTTTTTCTGCTTGGCCTTCCTCTGTTCGGCAGCTTGCTCCGCTCTGTTATTATCGAACCCTCCTCTCAATCTAAGAACAAGGTCCATATATGTTCCCTATTTGCTGCGCCAGCAAGTATAGAGACCAATCTTCAGCTTATTTCGTACCGGCGTTACACTATATAACTCAAGGCAAATCTCTAGGGTGATCATCAGCCATTTTGGGTATCTTTCATTTTCTGTATGTAGGGCTTACCATCTTGAAGTTGTTGGCCTACCCAAATTATTCTTTGTTGATCAGGAGGAATTCCCTCTTTATCCTGGATGACTGACTTTATTTTGCCGATCGTGAAGGATGAGTGTACATCAATAGTGATGGTCTTTCCGTTGAGGGTCTTGATGAAAAATTTCAGATTTCCTTTATATTTAGGCTTCCGTTGAATAATCTCAAATTGAATGTCAGTAGTAGAGTCGCCACTAGTTATTTGTGCTTCAATCCAGTAACCAGTTTTCACAGGAGTGGCCACGAATTGAGAAACTTTCCCTTAAGCGCTTGTAATTCCATCAAGCCATCGTTAGCGGGGAGGAACAACACAACCCTGGAAATGGATGTCAGGGGCTCTCGGCAAACCTTTTATTGAACAACGAAGAGCTCTGGGTTCACTGGAAACGGCATTGATGCCCCCAGCATAGACCTTGACTGCGAAAGGGTTCCTGCTTTCGAAGTTGATCCACATTGCTTCTCGTTCTGTTAAAGGTAAGTGCGCGCTCTTATACACAAATAAAGGTGATATTGAGGAAAGCGACAAAACATACGATGCATCGGAATAAAAACCCCTCCCTTCTTAACCAGGTCCTGCGGAAGCTTCGACGCGTACGTGATGACATTGTAGATTGGAAACGGACCACAATCAGGGGGAAGGTCGTACTCCTTTTTATTGTCCGGCACTCGAATGGTTCTTCGAAAAGATATCTCCAGATTATTGCGGTAGGTGCTTCTGACAGAGACGTTCTCGTATGATCAGGGGAAGGTCATTGGTTCGCTCAACTCAACCTGGATTTCGTGAGTCTGAGTCTGTGAAGTCATAGCGGTGCTGGGCGTGACGCAAATGCTAGGATGTATCCGCTCAAAACTTTTGTTTTGTGGAGGGAGAGGAAGGAGACAGTCAGAGCCAAGAAGGCGGACTTATATACAGAATTAGCCGAAGACTTGGCCTGAATGATTGGCAAGAACCCGAAGCTTCTGTTATGGTCTCAGAAAGCTGCAAGTCATTCAATCAAAGGATGGCGCAATCTCACAGGATTCAAAACTCTAACGATAAACGGCCTTTGAGTTGCAGAATCAAATGAGAGGCTTTTCTTCGAAGAAAAAGAAAGAAAGCAAAAACTCAATGCTCACCGGGGCGAAGTCACGAGCTATCAAGGGAGAAACAAACTGTGCTGTAGTAAAGAACGTTGTCTTTTTCATTCTTATTGCCAAGAACATCTACCTAAAGTCCTTTTCATTCCTCACATCTCCTTCATTATCATAACAGATACCAGCCTGTCCTGAGCCAGGCGAGGACCGAAGCTCATATCATCAACGCCAAATGGAGGGAATTCGTGCAAAATTTCCACTCAAAGCAAACAAATAACAATCCCTTTCCGATTCCATGTGGCCCAGGTTCCCACTCGCCTCCCTAGAACACATATTCGTACATCCAGAAGCGTTAATAATCAAGAGCACTTCTCAATCAATGACCACCTCATATCAGCCCTTCCCATCTTTCGTAGCCACATTCATCATGGACTACCAAAGAAAACATCGCTCTCGTCCCTAAACAGGTCTTCGCCATTATTGGTTCCAAATGCGTCCTCAAATTTTCCCATTAGCAAATCCGGGTCTCGTTCGAGTTGAGTCATTTCATTCGAGCTGGCCGCTGCAAAGGCTTCCAGAAACATCTCATCGTCATTTTCCGAGATATTTGCAAGGCCGGATAAGCTGGAGAGTTCTTCGCAGTGATTAGAAGCGGTATCCAGTTCGTAATAGTGATGGCTTGGAGCAGGGGAAGATGAGGATTCGCATAGGCCAGGGGGAGAATGATAAGGACTATGAGCACTCTTTGCAGGAGATCGCGGTGAAGATGGGAGATGTTCGGAAACAGACCCGCGGTGAGAGTACTGAGAGTGGGTGCTAAATGCTTCTGGGGACGCTGCATTTTGAGTTGCTTGTGGAGACACACATTCTGTTCTGGGGGACTGGGGTTGAGAATATTCGAAACTACTACTCTGCATCACCGAGGATTGAGTATATTGAAAATCCCCGAACGGCTTATCATCAAGAATTCCATTCTCGCTTCGTGGAGAGTTCTCTTCATTGCTTTCGGAGCATCCAGTTGTGGACGAAGCGGATGACATGGCTTTGTTCTTGCTTCGAGTTCGAGATGATTTGTCGAGTCGCTCTTCATCACCCGGTCTATTCTTGCGAGGTCGTCCACGCTTTACAGTTTTCTTGACAACTCCCTCGAAAGCTCCGATACACATCCCTCGTTGTCTGTGGCGAGTCAAAGCATCATGGCGAGCAAAGCTGTTTCCACATTGACATGGATATGGCTTTACCCCACTATGGATTTTTGCGTGACGCTTGAGATCGTGTTGCCGAACGAAACACTTCTTGCAATGGGGGCATTGAAATTGTCTGTCGCCAAGATGAGTCTGGACATGCGACTTGATGTTTTCCTTCCGTCCAAAGCGCTTCTGGCAATCGGGGTACAAACAAACCCACTTTCCATCCACAGTATCGGGTCCTTGAATGTAAGTAGCAATATCATCGATCGTAATTCCAGTATCTGTGATTGTCTCTTCGATATTAATGCTGCAAACTGATTCTGATCGCCGGGGAGAGTATGCTTCTGGAGAACAAGGATCGGGGACGTTGACGGCCTGAGGAGGCTCGGGATAAGACACCCGCGGAGCATTCAATACTGGTTTGCTCTCAAATCCATCGCCCACCAGTGTCATATGGGTGAGCTCTGGAGATGAATGGTATGACAGTCCAGGTGACGGATCAGCCGAGACTGGAGAAAATTGAGGATTTTCAAATTGTGGCTCGTTCTTCATGAAATCCAGATCCAGATTTGACATGTTCATAAAATTTGCCGTTGGCATGGGTGCTGAATCAAAACTTGTAGATGTGGGCCTAGGTCCTGTTTGAGGCGGGCTCGGCATTGGATTCATCTCAGTTTCTCTTCTCATATCTTCGAAAACACCTCTTGCCCGACGATTGCTCTTTGGCTTGATAGTCTCCTCCATTGATGTATCGTAGGAATCAAGAAATCTCTGATTCATCTGCTCTTGCTTTACCATTCGCTCATGTGGAGTATCCATAGGGGTTGGTGGGAAATAACCTGAAAGTGTGAGTATAATCTATCTGGAAATACGTGCGGGAACAACATACTAGAAACATTCTGATTTGGGGGTGTAATTGGTCTATGGGGAGATTGCAGAGCCAAATTCTCAAACTGGGATACTCTGTCGATTATCCCCCCACTTATTCTTCTTCCGCCTGAAGATCTTCTACTACCATTTTCCCCATTTTGATTTTGGTTACCATTATCGAATCCGGAAGAAAAGTCTAGAAATGCAGAAGGTGTTAAAGATCCGTCAGGGTTGAAAAGATTGAAGTCCTGGCCCCCATTAAAAGCATTGGGGTGGACATTAATTATCGTATTGATAGGTCCAGAGTAAGAATATTGAGGTTGTCCTTGTCCCTCGAAATTCATACAACTAGCATCGAATGATTGTCTAAGAGGGGTGACGGCGGGTGAACTTAGATAGTTCTCGTCATTGTCGAAATTAAATTGCTGACCCGGGCGTACCAGTCTCTGCTGCTGCGTTTCTCGCAATATATGCTGTGGTGTCGTTTGATATCCTTGGTTAGTAGTACTTACCGTAATGTCCTGCGGCGGTGTTGGTCGTCGTCGTTGATCCAGGCTCATGCCACGTCGATGTGTGCCATGTCTCTGGAGGTTGGGCAGGTTATTTGCCTTCACTGGCTCGAATGCCGTTGGTGTCGAATTTTGTCGTCGGTGTTGTCGTTGTCGGTTGTGAAGGTTGTTTGTTGGATTTGACAGCATTATGAATGCTAGAGGAGTTCGGAATGTCGTTCGTCGTTGAAAGTATTGCAATTAAGCAAACCTGTAGGTCCGAGACTGGGGAAAGTTAGAACGTAGCTCCTTGCTCACGAGATTGTACCACAAGCTCTGATGCTGCGTATTCCCGAATCTCGGTCTCCTCGAGAACCGGATACCAACATGCAGAGCTCCCAGAAATCCCATCGCATCCGCTGTAGTAGAACCAAACGTACCTCACGCAGCGCAAGCCGTTAGGCCGGGCAAATTGAGATCGTAGGGCCTCTCAGTACTGGGAGACTCTTGTTGAGCCTGTGGTAGTTGTAGTGTGGCCCTCCTCCAGGCCTTTTGACGAGAAAAGTTGGCTTTACCGGGTTTCTGCTTTCGCGGCCAGAGGAGAGTGAGTTTTTGGTTTGTAGAGTGTAGAGTGTAGAGTGTAGAGTGTTTGTTCTTGTGATGAGACTTGGGAGATTTGTGGTTTTTGCAGGCGGAGGTGGATGATGATATCTCTGTGCTTCGCAAGGCGATGTAAACAAGAGGCTTGGCAAGTGCATAGCAACCAGGGGTCGCACAGCAACGCGCCGGCGGAAGGCCTCAAATTGGCCCTTCATGCGGCGGACCACAAAAGCGGCACATCCACATCAAACCTTCGAAAACAACAATGTGCAGGAGAGCCAGCCATCCGCGAGGCTGAGACTTCTCGGGTTCCCACGACGATGTCTTGTAAGAGCCGTTAAATTTCTGCCTTCCAACCGTTTTTGATAGCTCCGCCAACGACACTGCGACGGTCATCTCATCATCTTACAACTTCTTTTCCACTGTCTGGGCGCGAGTGTTGTCCGGCGGAACGGGTATCTACCACATCTCGGGTTTTCTGCAAGGCTGAATCTGTACGTCCACTTCTATGGTATCAAACTTCCACAATTCGGGCGCTTAGTCGGCTATTTGAAGATTGGTCATGAACGCGGGCAAATATGTTGTTGAACTTTTGACCCTCTGAACTTCTTCTCCGTGTTACGCAAGTCTCCAAACGTCGCTCCTTCAAGTATTTGGTGTTTTATGGTGCCTTCGCCTGGATTGTTCAATTTGCACAATCCCAAACCAATTTCCTTGGCTTTTCTCCGAGTTCGTATCCATAGGTAGCATTTCAACTACTCCATATGCTGTTTCAATGATTGGGTTTTAGGCCCAAGGACTCTGGGAAAGTCTTTAGTGCAGTACGAATAGCTTGAATAAAGAAGGTTTGGGATGTTCTTGTGAATATAATCGAGTCAGGTTTAGTTTAATTCTGATGATCCTTCGCGGACCAGCTCGCATCCATTTTAATGCCCACGAAATTCATAATAAACATTGAAATTTTCGAATTCTGACAGGGTCAATCCCCAGACGGGTAATTGCGAAATTCAACCAAGAAAAGGTCCGGTCGAAATGTGGCATTCCAATATTTTTCTGACGAAGGACTCAAAGCTTGGCAGAATCTAAGCTTCATGTCAAGACAAACAACGTAATTCCCTCGAAAACCTCGAATCGCATGGCTATCTCTAAATCGAGTTTCACAAAGCCAGCTCGCCTTACACAGGCAAGAAATTTTCAATTCCAAATGGCAAATCTTAAAAATACCTACACGTCTGGTAGCCTGCTCCAAAGCCGAGTATTACCTGATCTTTTAGATGTTTCGTTACATTTCGGTGATCCAAGGTTGTAAATTTGGGAAGTAGGGTTTCTAAACAAACCAGATATTAATAAAAAAAACATTCGTATTTTCAATAGCCATGAGTATAAACAAATAACTTTTCAATGCCTTTTGGCAACGCTTTCGCGGTCAATTCAAACTGCCGGCTCACGTGCTGCTTTAGGATGCGGTCGGGACATCGTGGGCCATCCCGGATTCGGGTTTCCCTTCCAACGCCCTGGGAAAAACAACTTTCCTTGCAATGGTTCGCTCTTGGGCCTCGAGACATTCTTCCACACCATCACTGTGACCATTATCGGCGCGCGCATAATATTCCTGCCTTTCGATCTCCCGATCTCTCCCCAGCTTAGCCATCATGGCATCCAGCGGTACCATGCGCGGCACACCCAATCGTGGGCAAGCTCGCGGCAATCTGCCTTCCTTCAACAGCCCTGCAGCATCGAATATTCCAAGACCTGCTCTTGAGACACACGCTGGTCCTCCGACCCCAAGTGAAGCTGGCGGATCAACTATGAGTGCTAGCAGGCAGAAGCAATCCAAGCGGGATGAGGTATCTTCATGCCTACTCGTTGGCAGACGGCTTTTGTGCTAATTTGTTGACTCGTAGGCCATTCGGCGGAAGATCGAGACGGACTTGAGCAAGAAGAAGCATACAACCAGCAGAGCAAGGCAGACGAGAAAAGCTCCTCCCGGAACCGTCCTGGCCCTGCGGCCCAGCCAAGCCCTTCAAATAAAGCCAAATACGACTGTCGCGGAAGCTGCACAATTGATGGCCGCAAAGAGAGAAGACTGTGTACTTGTCACCGACGATGATGACCGTATTTCCGGAATTTTCACGGCTAAGGATCTTGCATTTAGGGTTGTTGGTGCTGGGCTTAAGGCGAGCAATGTTATGATTGCGGATATCATGACACAGAATCCACTCTGTGCTCGAACGGATACAAGTGCTACTGATGCTTTGGATCTGATGGTCAGAAAGGGGTTCCGTCATCTCCCAGTTATGGACGAGAACCAAGATATCTCTGGCATTTTAGATATCACAAAGTGCTTTTACGATGCGATGGAAAAACTTGAACGGGCCTATGCATCTTCCCGAAAATTATATGATGCATTGGAAGGTGTTCAATCAGAGTTGGGTTCCAGCCAGCCGCAACAAATTATCCAGTATGTTGAGGCTCTGCGGTCAAAGATGTCGGGTCCAACCTTGGAATCAGTTCTGGATGGACGACCCCCCGTCACTGTCAGTGTCCGCACCTCGGTAAAAGAAGCTGCAGCCAAAATGAAGGAGAACCACACGACAGCTGTTCTTGTGCAGGACCAGGACTCTATCACTGGTATATTTACCAGCAAAGATGTTGTCCTGCGTGTCATTGCTCCGGGGTTGGACCCTGCTAATTGCAGCGTGGTTCGTGTCATGACCCCACATCCCGATTTTGCGCCAATGGACATGAGCATTCAAGCAGCATTGAGAAAGATGCATGGTAAGTACAAAAATATTCAAGCCATGCCTACAAGCTAATTATTGTAGATGGTCACTATTTGAACCTTCCTGTTATGAACGAGACTGGTGAGATTGTTGGAATGGTAGATGTCCTGAAATTGACCTATGCCACCCTGGAACAAATCAACACAATGTCGACTGGAGATAGTGAAGGACCTGCCTGGAACAAATTCTGGCTTTCTCTTGAGAATGAGACTGAATCCGTTATGTCTGGGGAAGGGAGCCATCATCACACTCCCGGTGGAAGATCATTGATGTCTCCTGACATGTCTCGTCACGAACGAATCGTTGACGCCAGCGTAGCTCCAGGGGATTCAGCGTCGCATGTGGGAGGTGACTCTCCTCAACACTCAATTGTCAGCCGGCCAGCGGACATTCCAGCTGAGGAATCGCCTTTCCCATTCAAGTTCAAGGCTCCCAGCGGTCGTGTTCACCGACTCCAAGTTCTTGGAAGTCATGGAATGACTGATTTGATCGCTTCAGTGATTTCAAAACTCGGTGCGGAGGTCGAAGCCGTTGGGGGTGCCGCGACATTTGAAGATGGGAAACTAGGCAGTTCCGGCTTTGCTCTCAGCTATCTGGATGATGATGGCGATACTGTCTCCATTACCACGGATCAGGATCTACTAGAAGCAATACTACTTGCCAGACAAGGTCGACGGGATAAGGTTGACTTGTTTGTCCACGATCCCGAGAAACCACCAATCAGCGCAACCCTTGATCCTCAGCCTGTAATTAGTCAGACTGCCACTCCACCACCAACGAACACTGTCCGCGAACGAAGAAGAGCCTTGTCAGACGAGGACGATGATACTGAAGAAGAGGCGCCGGTCAGGGCGAGGACTCGCAAGGCCGCTGCCAAACCTGTGGAAGAGCAGGTCATTGCTGGCGTGCCGAATGAATTGTTATTACCCGGTGCAATTGTAACCTTAGCTGTTGTTATTGTTGGCGTTTTTGCCTTGACTCGTGTTACGAGCCGTTAATACCAGAGAGGAAGAGATGAGATAGATTTCATCGGCGTATGGGGGTTCTTTGTAGATATAGTCCGTATATTGCATATGCATTAATGAGATTCTTCTATGAGGCAAATTAGAGTTCTAGGACAGTTTTCCCACCTCGAATGATTTCGCGAATAATCTTTAGAGATCAGAATTTGGTATTGGAAGCCTTATCTTTAACAGTTAAACGTGTTTAATCTTTAAGTGCTTCTATGTCTTTGAAGAGAAGTCGAGATATTAGTGAACCCAGTATTGCCTTTCAGGGGCTAATTTTTTTTCTATCTTTCAGCAATGCCATCTTGCGAGAACAATTTTCGTGAAAATCTCGTCTTCGGGGCTATCGTGTAATTCATATAAAAATTGATCAAAGTCATCCCGTTACTGAAAATTATTGTTTGTAGGGAAGTTCTGTAGGGTTTTCCAAAAGAGGAATCGCGTATTTTACTAGCGCGGTATCAACCTGAGAAGCTTCAAAAAAGTTGATGTGAAATCAGACGACACGCCAGATCCAAACCAACAATGATATTAAGAAATGTAGCCATACGGCATGGTGCGTGAAATGTTCCTTTCTTATCGCTAAGGTTAATTGATCACCACAGGCCGACAGGCACTCGCTGCTCCTCTCCGCAAATCCTTTTTCCGTGCCCTCAACACCGAAGCCTTGACACACGATACTGCAGCAATCGAGCACTCGATCCAGAACCACGCCAAAGAAACCCATTCAATCGAAGCTACCATAAATCAATTGCATCTCACCAAATCATTTGTTCCGCCATCTGATGAGGGTGAGCCTTCCGATGAAGTCAAGCAAAATTACGCTATAAAACAGCACATCAAGAAGCGCACTGCGAAGCTGGGCTCTATTGTTGAAAAGCACTACGAGCCTGAAGCTCTAGTAATCAACCCTCCTGGACCAGAACATGTCACATTAGAGCTATTACTTGCGAGCCAGAGCCACTTGGGACATAGCACAAGTTTATGGAACCCAGCAAATCAGAGGTACATCTTTGGTGTCAGGCAGGGCATACATATCATATCTTTGGAAGAGACTGCAGCACATCTGCGTCGCGCCGCTAAGGTTGTGGAAGGCGTTGCATATCATGGAGGTCTGATCTTGTTCGTCGGCACTCGGGCAGGACAAGCGGCGTGTGTCGTAAAAGCTGCGCAGCTCTCGAAAGGCTGTCATCTGTTTGAACGATGGACTCCTGGCAGTATCACGAATAAGGATCAAATATTGGGGAAGTGCGACATTAAAGTTGTCGATAAGGATGATGTGGAAATCACGCAAGGATATGAGGAGAAACTTGAGGGTTGGACAGCGCTGAAGCCGGATTTGGTCGTGTGTTTGAATCCGCTGGAGAACTACATTATGTTGCACGAATGCGGTTTAAACAATATCCCAACCATAGGTATTGTGGATACTGATGCAGATCCTACTTGGGTCACGTATCCCATTCCGGCCAATGATGACAGGTTTGTTTTCCTATTCCTCCTTTCAGGCAATCTCTAACTCTGCCGAATAGTCTCCGCTGCGTCCAGGTCATCGCTGGTGTTCTCGGTCGGGCAGGCGAAGAAGGCCAGAGGAAACGACTTGAGGTTGCTCGAGAAGGACAAGTGACTTGGCTGCCACCCCCAGGGCTGGGCAAACCGGAAACGGAAGAAGACAAGAAGAGGGCGGCGGTCAAGGTGAAGAAGGCGTCAAAACCCAGTGATGAGCAGGAGCAAGAACGTACAAGAGGCACAAGAGGAAGGAGAGGAGAGCTCGACGGAGAGGATCTTGAGCTATAGATCGCGTGGATTGTATAATAGATGTATATTGCATAGAAGGCGAGCATGGATCACGAGCATGGATCAGCTTGTGGCAATATGTAAGAATTATTGGGAATTTAGTTATATGCGTTATTTGATTAGGCTTTTCGCTCTTTTTATCGTTCTCCAGCTTGGTCTCGAGCAAGATGGGATATATATCTTTACTACTTCAGAATTCCCTCCTCGTTACTTCATCAGCCAGTGCTGGGGCTCTTTGCATTCGAAGAGCTTATTATCAATTTGGGTTTTGATCCTTCCTCTTATGTTTTCTTTCCCTCAAAGCAAGCAGCACTTCAAGATTTCCTAACTGTGGAGTACTCACGCGCTCTAGCAACGAAAGCTTGTCTTTTCTGCCATTCGAGAAACTCACTTCCCCGGGCTTTGCTGCTCTTAAAGGACTCCGTACCAAAAGAGCGTTGTTGTATTTAATCGGAATTGTCTGGCTAAGCTTTAATTCTGCGAGAACCAGTATGAAAGGCTCGATTATAACGACATGCAGGTGTTAGCTTCCGACACAAACAACTCCCGGATCTCCAAAAATGGATGAAGATGATCCGTGAGCAGAAGGGAATTCCCAAAAACATTCATCAAGTTGGCACGAGAAATCATGACTTTGGATGATCTCGCATTGTACAAAGTCGAAGAGGCGGAGAGAGGAGAGTAGGGTGCCGAATTGATTAGTCTCGATGATGAGGAAGTCTCTTTCACTTTCAACAACTCATTCGCAACCTTGAGCAATTTCGTTCGTTCGTTCATTTGCTGTAGCCGGAACCCCTTTTACGTTTTCAAACTACTAAACATCCTATGCTATTACACTTTCGCCAGTTACTGAAACCAAAGTTATCAAATACCGTCTCCAACTGCTTCAACAATAACCTCAAACAGCGATCTCGCATCCTCCAAACGGGCCTCCGTAACTACCAGAAGGGCTGTCGTCAGGATTGTATGTAAGGTTTGGATTTTGCACCATTCTTAGGCTTTTAATCATATTCCAAGTGAATAATATTCTCTCTCGATCGTGTGGAGCTGAATTGGTGAATGTTTGTCCTTCAGTAGTATTGTTGCGTACCTAAGTGGAGTGAACCGAGCGATTCTCTTTCTTACACACGGTGACACGGGGGTTTGCAGGATGCTAGAGCATTTCCCTCCTCTTTCTCCACTATATAAGCTCGATCTTCGCACCCCACCAGCGCCATCATTGCTTTTGCGTATCGTCGTAGCGACAATTCACTGTCTGAAATTTTCAAGGGCAGCATTGAAAAGATTTCGACAAATTCGCTTCTATTCGGAAAAGGCTAGGCTTTTTCATCAGCATCTTGACAAAACGTTCGGCATTATCTGGCCGTATTCCTCAAATTCGTTCGGTCGATGAATTCATTACTTAACAGCAAGTTACACATAAAAAAAAAGTAACACTCATGATCTACTTAGTCCTTTCTTATATTTCATCTCCTCGACCGTTATGTGCCCAGTATCGCGAACTCGCCTAATCACCTGAGAATTACTAAACAACCACTAAGTAGAAAGAGTTAATAAGTGGAGAATTAGCATAAGACGATAAGCTAGATTAGGCCAAATCCTCCTTTTTTTTTCTCATGATCCTTTCACAGTAGGAGCTATATTTCAAGTGTTCGGAGCAATTTCGGGGTACTGAGTACTGAATAGTTGAGGAGATACCGGTCAGTGATAAAAAGGCCCTCATGACACTTTAAAGGAACATCATGATCTGACCGTACTAAATAATTGAAGAGAATGGATAATCACAAAATGTCTCTGTCGGAAACCTTAGCTAATTCTCTCTTCCTGAAGGGTTGTGTTTATTTATTTGTTTTGAAGTGTTTGGAGTGTCTCGCGAAGCCGACCACGATAGCTTGCAGGGATATATAACCAACACTTGTAATTTTGGACCGCGCCAAGTCTCTTCAATAGAATTTTATTACTTGATTATAACATAATTTAGTTCTCTTCACGTTGCCTAAGCGCTCTTCGGTGCCTTTAAAATCAATTAAGTATTTCCTTGTTAGTTTTACTTTCGGCGTTCTGCGAGATGAACCCTCCTTAAACTTTTCAGTAAATGTAACCTACGTCTCCATCCCGTCTTCCAGATCTAGAACTCCCGTCGGCACATTTTTTTTTCTCCAAGTTACTTCCCTGTCTTCTCGATTTTCTATCTTCTATTATAAAATCTCACAATCACAATACCGGTTTCTAGACTTAGCATTGGATTGCTATAAACCCCACCGCAGTTATTACTATATACATCACTTGGTAACATGACTTGGAATTGTTCGACAAGCCGTCCAGATTTTTTTGGTGCAGTCTGATTTGATAATTATCGATCCTCCGATCTTCATTATTGAGCCAACTCGTGAGTATCCATCCCCAGGCTCGCACATCGTTCAGCTCACTAACAACTCGCAGCACCACGCACAGCCCCCCCCACAGTCACCAAAATGGCCAAACTCCAATCCAAACTCACCACAACCCTCAAATTCGGCCTCGAACTCCTGCTTCCCCTCTGTGCCTTTATAAGTACATTCTGCTGGATATTTTTCTTCCCTGCCGCCCCAAAACCAGTCCGCGGAACCTTCATATGGCTCCTCCCAATCCTCCTCTCTTTTGTCTTCGCCATCATCTACCTCATAGTTTATACCTGTGCCTCCTGCTCGGAAACTAGACCCAAATCCCAAGCCTCCATCTTCAAGTACTCGAAGCTCAGTTCAATACGTTTGAACGTGGCACAATCGGTCGTAGGAGGCGCGACGCTCTTCATGCTTTTCACGATGCTGTTTTGGCGGATGGTGAAAAGGTTGGTTGATAATTTGGATCCTATGACAAGAGAGGACGGGACGAGGAATGACAGGGAATTGGTCCGGTGGTTTGGGGTTGGGTTTATATTGATTGTGCTGCTGTGCTTTTGGATTTTGCTCTGTATGGTGTGGACTCCCGCTTTTACCAGCGCTGATTGGTTGATGGAAGAGAAAAAGAAGATTGAAGCAAAGAAGGAAAAAATGGGTGAGGAAGATGAGGAGGGGCTGATTGAGAAGGATTGAATAAAGGGTTGAGGTTTTGCGCTGGCGTGGGGGTTTGACACTTGTTGTTGATAGCGATGGTTTTAGCAGTGTCTGCAGATGCTGCTTCAGTAGAGTTTAACAACTGAGCGGCTATCTCTCTACAGTTGTGGCCTAAAGTCAGATTTGAATACAGAGAGAACACAAATATGTTTCAACTATCACCCCCTGGTCACTGAAACTCATTTTCTAAACACTATTCCTGTACGAAAACAAAACTTGGGCGTGTAAGGATGGAACTTGCAGCAAGAATTTGCTCTCAAGAACTGTCAGACGCTGGACTTGATGAGCTTTCTCGCTGGCGAATAGAATGCCGCGTGAAGGTGTGCCGCGGGTTCGCTGTTTAAATAGTGAGGATTCTTCAGCACCTTAGATCTTCACTTCCTTCTCCACGACGATTACCCCTTTGCCTTTCTCCACTTCATTCGTCTCCGCTTCAATCCTCTCTTTCAAGCTCTTCAATTCCTCCATATTGCTTGAACCCTTACCCTTCTCCACATCAGCCGTCTCCACTTCGATTCCCTCTTCCAATTTCTTCATCCTCCTCCAATCGTCAAAAGCAATACCGCACGCGGCTCTGCAACAAAATACCAAAAGAGCGAACCAAAACACATAGTTCCACACCAACAAAAACACAAGAAAGGTCCTATCAAATCCCATCAATATAGTCATCAGCCCACTTACACACTCCCAGAAAATACACGTGAATCCCACAACTAATGCTGCACCACTACAGAACGAACAGGCGAAATTGAGTCGTGCAAGAGCAAGCGGCTCGTATGTGCCAAACATAGTGGGTTGCTTGCGTTGTTTGCGAATAGGATCATAGTTGCAGGTCCATAGGCATATGGAGGACATGGCCATAGGGAAAAATAGCGCAATGTGGTATTTTATGTAATTTGCCGCCCAGATCTTGGGGTCTTCTGGGAAATCTCCGCCGTCGTGCTTTGCGAAGAGAACCCAGACCAAGGTGGAAGTGAGGTAGCAGAAGTTTGGGGAGGCATCGAGGATCATTAGTAGGGTTTTGGTCCAGGGCTGAGAGGAGGTCATTTTGAAAGCTTGTGTCGATTTTCTGTTTTTGGGCTTTCTGCTAATGAGTGACTGTGGAACGATTTCCAGCTGTACATCGTGATCATCGTGGGTGTAAGCATGGATAGTGCCTAACCTGCTACCTCAGGCACCACTTCTCATCGTTTCCTGGTTATTGCCACTCTTCTCCCACTAGAGGGCTTCTCCTACTTGATATCTCTGGTACGACTTACATCATGCTCCCATTCTAGCGGAGGCTATTTTCCACAAGTGTAATAGGCGAAACTTTTAATTTGAGGTAGAACATGTCCGAAGAATTGCCGTGATATAGCATTCCCTAGCTCGAGGACTGAGAAAAAGGTGACAGACACACTGATAGGCGTTTTGTAGAAGTTTAAGCTCGTGAGTTACTCATAGATTCAGATATATTTAGAAAGTCATTAGGATTATTATTTTTATGTGTATTCCAGGGATCCATCGCCATCGGGAGATCTAGGACGGTTGAAAAAAGTCCTAGGGTATCTTTGGTGTACCGCCTTTTTTACCACCCCGAATCTGGGTACGCTGACTACCATTGTGAGACTCCATGGTACCGCAGGACTTTCTGAGCACACTGGTGCCATTAGTCATGATTTTTACGTGGAGAAAAACATCACAGCTTCTTATGTTCTTTTCGGTTACATCCAGGCCAGACACCAATTGCTACTCAGAAAACAAAACTCAATTGGGAGAACCACTCCGCCTCTATCAGGAGAATCAAAATGGCCAAGCAAACCACAATGGTCTTCCTGAAAATGTCCCTAGAATCCACACCAGGCGTTTTGACCTTCATGACGGTACTTTTATGGACTTTCTTCGCTCCTCAGGCTCCCACAACAAACGCGATAGACACAATTAGCGTAACCAGCCTTTTCCTTTGTCCCCTTCCCCTGAATTCCCGTTCTGAGGGGTCGGGAGGAAGTTTCATCCTCTCGGCTCCTATCCTCCTCCTTCCTATGTGATAATTTATGGTGCTAATTTGTTGTAGTGGATCTCACCAATTGCTCTTGCCGTAGTTATCTTAACGGCGTACCTGATCACTGCTATGCACATCATTCACGAGAAGGAGAAAAGTATCAAAGTCTTTGCGTATTCCTCGGCAGGAATAGCAATCCTCAACTTGATCCATCCGGTCGCCTATGGAGGGGCTCTTTTCATTACTGTCACTCTAGTCTTGTGGGAGTGTGAGAAGGCGCTATTCTTAGAATTGAAGCCCTTAAGAGACGAAAACGCGCAATTGAGTTGTGAGGCCTTGAATTTGGCTATTGCACTTTTTTTTTTAACAATTGTTGCCCTGGCAATCTGGGTTGGATTGAACTTTCTCATATGGCATGTTGCTGGCCTTAATGTACAGAAGCTTAGGCTAGCAAAGGCCATGGGAGAAACCAAGGATAACGAAGCCGAGGTACTAATAGAGGATATGTGAAGGGTGGGTTATTGAGGTTCTGCTGTCGTCCATTTGCCAGTGAAATTACTTACAAGACACAAATATCGAATCCAGGCTAGAAAGCATCGCAAGGAGACATGCAAACACTTCATCATTTTATTATTAGAGAGTACTACTCCCTGTGCTCTGTGCTTGCGACAATATCAAACTTTTATAGGCAAAATAAGTCTGGAGGATGGAAGTGACGCATGAAACAACCCCAAAAACAATTGTAAGCACTAATATCGCAATCGCAATCCAAAAGGTATACCATTGTAATGGGTTTCGTCGATCAAACCATAACTGATTCCAGCCAGTTGGAGGGGAATGAAAGACCTGGTGCAACTCTGCCAGCCTGCTTCGAAAGTGTGTAAAATCCGCTATGCTAGGAGGGAATATATTGGTGAGGGGCTCTTCGATGTGGAATGTTTGCCCGTGTTGCAACATAAAGTTATCAGTATGGATGTCCCAGTGTGGGAAAAGGAGGTTGAGGGAGAGGAGAGCTTCTTTGAGGACGCTGTGAGGTATCAATGGCCTGTTGAGGGTTACTTGACATTCTCACGAGCATAAACAAGGCAGTCGTGCAAGGAATGGGAGTAGAGATTAACCTTTTTGCCTTTTCAGAGTCCACGGCTGCACACTCCCACAATTGGAGTTGATCCAGCAATACCTGCTTGAACGGATAAACCCTCACGCTTCTCCTCCTCTTGTTGAAGCGCAAATGATCTGCGAGGCATGGCGTCCACTCAACACCAATACCGCACAAGCGGTTCAGGTTTGCTGCCGTAAATGCATGGTCGAGCTGTGGTAACTGCGAAGAGGTTGACGAGGAATATATCGAGGTGGTTGTTTTGTTGACATCGGGGAAATTTCCGCCTACAAAGGTCGCTAACGGGGTGCTTTCGTCCCACGGTATTGTCGGAACCTGCGGACTCAGCAGCCTGAAGCATTCCTCCCTGACATTCATCGTCAGCCACACGCGCAAAGCGAAGTCGATGGAGCGATTCAGAGAAACATCATCGTGTTCTGCGGCTGGGAACCTTTGGCTGAGCAAGGCTCGCAC
>JAAMPI010001040.1:0-20733 GCA_013054445.1 Cudoniella acicularis
TGCAGATGCAGGAGATGTGTCCTGTTCGGTTTGTGAGGAGGGGTGGGGAGAGGTTTAGGGGTTGTTAGGGAGAAGGGGGTGGAGGGTGGAGGGTTGGTTTTAGGTGGGCTATAGCGATAAATAGCTTTGTGGGAATTTGAGCAAGTAGCTTTTTCGAAATTTCTATACTCTATCTGTATTTTATCTAGTGACCCTTCCTTCCTTTCCACAATGAACCCTATTTTCCAAGTAAGCCCTACTACGCAGTAAGTCTATTGAATTGTGTGGGAGCGCTTTTCCTTTTTTTATTCTTACCCCGCTTCGTTTCGTCTAGTTATAAACATTTAATTGAACTTCTACCTTACAGGGAAATTTGATCACGAAAAGATGAGCATTGATCAACATAAAATTGAGTAGTTCAAACAGTTGCACTGGTGGTTATATTAGTGAGTTGCATTATCCTAGGACCTGGACCGGAAAACCAGTGAGCGTTTTTGTTTATCAATGGCAAGGGTAGTATATCTATATCACGTGTTGGCTCGAGTAAGCTAGCTATATGCTGGCTTGAGATTGGAGCTGGAGATGAATGGAAGAAAGATAATTTTGGGGGATAAAACGAGAGTAGGTGAAGTGAATGATTATTAAAAGTAAAAATTCTTTAGTGAGAGTTTTTGGGGGTTGTGTTTTTATTCCTCGTTGGATATTTGGGTTTTACTTCGGTGTCCTTATTCAACACCTCAATTATCCAAAATAACCGCAAACTAATTTCACAAACATCTCAGCGGAAAACACATTATTACACCTCTTATTCCACTTCCCTTCATTGTGCAACGATTAATTCTCAAGAAGGTACTTATTTTATGAAGTGTTTTCGATGGGATTTCAGGCTTGGCTACGCAATTGTCGCATCGATGACTGGAAATTGAAATAGAGTGCGGTATTTAAGCGCAAGATAGTAGAAGAATAAGGCGAGTTTAGATTTGAGTATATTTTTCAAGGGAAGTTGTAACGCTTCTTACGATTTCGTTGGTGTCAAAGTGAGGAGCGGGAAAGTAGATGTGGGGCGGAGCGGGGTCAGGGGCAACTCCTATACGAGTAAGCGAGACGATAGGCGAGGGGCAGTGCAGACAACACTTCAAAATAATTAAGTAACCTCTAACTAAATTGGTATAATATTTGGTGAGGTTATGGAAATGAAAGTCTAGTGCATATTTGTATTTTATTAATGGTAGTTAAGAACGTTTTGGTGGTTAAGCGTTGAAGGGTCGGGAATGATTTTACGGTACCGCACCGTGCCGGCTGAAAAAACCATGAAACGAATATGGACAAAATGAAGTCTTAATTAGCGATTTCCAGGCATTGATTTACTGATAACTGGTTCACTGCGTGAAGAGACAACATATAGTCCACACCTTACGACTCACAACTTAGCACTTTTTATCAACGGATATAAGCCTAGTATATCGACGCCGGTTCTTAGTAAACCGACGCCATCTAGGGAGCACATGCCCTCCAGCCAATTAGAATCGCGAATGCCTTCGCCTCAAGTTTGTTAGAGAAGAAGATGTCCTGCAAATACGCACCCTCTCCTCCCCCTTCCTCCCACTTTTTCTACTAGTTGATGCACGTGACTTAATATAAATGTCCTCATGGGCCACCTCAAAAGATTGCCTTATCCTCAGGCGGCCCGCGGTTTAATGTCTCATCCGTCATGCGGCACCGTCAGCTCGACAATTGGGACGGCCGGAGGCTGGACGCCGGACGGTTATGCATATGCCGGCTTTACGCCCGACGACAACACAGAACTCTCCTCTACAGGCTGCTGCAGCCCGTAGGTGCGCCGTCCAGGGTCGAGATTAAGGGCAACATACGGGCGATGATTCGCCGCTGACAGGCTGGCAGCCAACCTTTCGGCAATCGGCGGTATGCAGGCGCAGCTTTGCTCGTGGCACAGGAAGCACCTAGAGGCCTAGCTAAGGCGTAGTGATAGTACACAGGCTCTACTACGGTTCGGAAACTCTGCTCTCGCTAGACAGTGTCAGTTTCTTTTTCTTCAAAAAAAGGGGGGAGTAAGGGGGGTTGTCGATATGCTATGCACTCTGGCGTTGCAAGAGGGGCTGAGAGACCTGATCGTCGGCTCGAAGCGACGCAGGAGGCCCCTAGGCAAGCCGACAATTATTACTCCTCGGCATTTTCCTCACCAAGTTTGGGCCGACGAGGCAACTGAATGGATGGGTGAAGAAAGCCGACAAGTAATTAAGCGCCGAAACCGAAACCCGACGGAATTGTTTTCATTTTTTTCTAAGATATGGTGCGCCCTATTTACTCATGACCAGAACCGTTCACGCCGTAGCATCGCTTTTTCTCCCTGCAGGAACACCAAAAAAAATCATCATTAATCATCAATCATTGATTCATCATGCCATCTTCCGCTCAAGATTCTCTAAAGTGTAGTACGTAGCTACCAAACCTTTGAACATCGCTGAGTGCTACATTTATCGCTATCTAGTCAATTTGTGGCTATATCAGCCAAGGTGGCCTCAAGTGTTGTCGAAGGTAGAATGGTGGTATGCAAAAGGAAGCGGAGCTGCAGGCGGCTCGTCGGAGAGTGTAGCTTGATTGTTGTAGATTATTGTGTCCCAAGCATCCGACAATTCAACATCATTGAAAGACTGATTTTGGTAAACTGGGGTGCTGAAGCTTGCAGGTGCATTGAGAGTTCCGATCATTTGCACTGGCTGGAAGTTGTGCTGCAACTCTGGTGATGTCAACGGCGGATCGTGATCCCCGAAAAGCTCGTTGATTTGGAGAGTAACATGTTCGAAACCGCCTTGACGATTCTCGAATTCCGCGAACCCCATCGAAAGATTTGAGATTGGCGTTTCTTCGAAATTGAATGGCACGGCGTTGTAAGTTTCTCCCCTTGGTTGGGGTGCCGAAGCGTAACCGAATTGCGGATCTGCCTCCTTGGAGTTGTCGTCGAATTGGTTGAAGTCGAGAGAGCTGGCAATATGTAAAGTTGGAGCCTGCGAAGATATGGCGGATGTTGCGTCCAGACGCGCCATCTGGATTGCCTCTTTGTGTAAACCAAAGGATTGAGCGTACCAGTGATTCTCCACCTCGAATGATGAAACGGGCGTGGCCATGTCGGCCCACAGTGGGAATTGTTCTCCTCGCTCCATATGACTTTCGAGACAGCCGTGAGGTTCAACTCCTGTTTGATGGAAGGCGCTGACTCCATTTCGAATGGTAGATTCCAACACATGCTCGAGCTGGGGTGAGGAGAGTTCGGACGTATACGCTGGGAGGGGAGACGCTCCGTCTGCGGAACTTCCAGGGGGTGTGACGGCATGGAAGCACTTTTAAAATCAGTACAAGAGGTGTGTGAGATGGTTGGAACATCCTACTCGGACTTTTCTTTTGCGGCACTCCATACAAGCACCGGCTTTTCGAGTTTTTGCAACCTCTAGCCTCCTCATTGGATCGAATCGTTTGCGTATCCTTTTTTGTGTAGTGATATTAGACTTTTCCCCCTTTACTTGAACCATAATTGAAATGCAGAGAAGGAAAATAACCAGAATGACCAGTGTCTGATTTATTGACCTGCGGGCAAACAGAGATATGAATGTCAATCCTACGTAGTAGGGGGGAAAGAGCAGAGGGGAGTTGAAGGGACGAGCGAAAGGTAAACCACTTATGTGCTTCTCACCGAGAAAACGACTTACATCTCTGTTTTATTGGTCTGGTTAACACTCTGGTCAGTGTATAAATATGCAAGCATGCTCAGGTCAATTGAGCACAGAACGGATCTGCCAATCGCGAATGCGCAGTAAAACGCCACAAACCGCAAAAAAAGAAATGAAATTATCTACGAAGCAACAGCCATTACGAAGCCACCGCATAACCACCACACAACCACCGCTAAGCCGCAGCCTACAATCCGTCATCCCGCAGATAAAAGTCTACTTGTGTTTTGTTTGTTTAGACGCACGTGTCTTTGCCGCTCTGTAACCTTCAACGAAATATTTTGAATTCCTTGGGTCATAGCTCGATATCACAAAATGTGCAGGCGAAGGTAGACTTAACCACTTTTCGCAAATACTAGGAAATGATAAAATAAATAAGCAATAGGGCACAATAAAGAAGAGACTTCTAAGCATCAGCTGCTGGCGACTTCGCGAAGATTCGGCTTGAAACAAAACAACGCGAGCACGTGATAGGTGCGATTGATCTCAACAACCACGACGAGTACATATGAAATAATTTGATCGAGTAAAGTGATGATGAGCCGTAGGCCGCATATCGACTCCTCCGTGTTATTCATCGAAACATGATGTTAAAGTGAATCTCATTGGAAGCAAATCACGTTTTTGCTTATGCCTCGGGCTATACAGAAAAATTGAAAATCAAAGTGTCCAAACGTGAGAAAATTGCATGTCGAGGGCAGCCAGAAACTTTACTAGGATCTAAGAGGTGGCACTATAGAGACCTCCTCGGTAATGCAGTATATGTATCAGGAATTGCATGGTTCGACGGGTAGGGAGGGAATGCTACTGCTAAAGGCAACCTGCTGCAAGGGCAGTGTGATTTCTTCCAATCTACCATTCTTTTCAAACTCGCTCTATAGGCCCGCACTTGCGGTTGAGAATCCCGTTCATAGACTACTGAGAGGTCGAAGGGATGTCTGTTGCTAAAATACCCCCAAAAAAGGCAACGTGAGTAGAACACAATACAGCATGTACTTGCATATCCACCCAGATTTTACAAGTGTTCACCCTTGCGAAAATACGTCTCAAGTCAATTCTAAGTTAGCACATGGCTCGGAAGATTTGGTGGGCTCGGGAACGTTAAGGAAACAAGATATCTTTAGAAAGAGGAAAAACCATAAACGAAGTTGACCTCTAAGCGCAGATGAACGTAGGGGTTTTTGTGAAAGGCCTTCAACTCGGTAGATAGTGGTGTATGCAGGTTCTCTTGCCGTTGTGGTTGTGTCAGTGATTTCGGCGAAAATGAGGGATTTCGTGTCTAAGTCCTTGAGAAAGCACCTGACCGAAGATTCGAGATTCGTCGGTTTGATCTCGGCCAACGAAGCGGATACCATGCGAAAGCCCAAGATATTGCATGTGGAAGTGTGAAGAACATGCGATCACCACCAACTGTACAATGTCCCATTCTCTAGTTATGCATACACGCAAGATCCTCCCTTCCAGCCATCCCAAGCCCAATCAACCATATCTGCAAAGCATCTAGTGATGAGCATCCTCTTCCTCAGGCTCCTCCTCAAACCAGTCGAACTCTTGACTCTCAGCACCACCCTCAGCTTGTCCTTCAATTTCCACAGCTGATGCTTCGTAGGTTTGTAGTTCCTTCGCGATGTCGGCCTCCTCTGGTGATTTAGGTGGGCTTGGCGCGCTGAATGTCTGAACGTGGCCTTCGGAATCGGTGGCCTTGACGGCTGGTACTTTGTAGGCTTTCAATTCGCGGACATAGAGGTCTTGGACGAGATCTGCCAGAAGAAATTTGTTAGCAGAAGCGGGAGATTGACGGTGCGCATTGGAAGGGCCTAGCGGAGCTTTGCGGGATTTTTGAGGGTAGGCATATTCTGGAGGCAATCCCAGATGTATAAGATGAGTTGGACGAACCTCGACGGACGGCAGTAGGGGTGATGAATGTGCGCTTCGCAATTGTACCGGTGGCTTGCTGCCTCACGGCGCGGGCGATCGAGGAGCGCTGCAATGGTTAGTTGAATTCCTACAGAAGCTGTATGAATCGCATACCGAAGCTCTGAGACTTTGAGTGAACATGATGGCAGGTGTGGTGGTGTCAATTGGATTGATGAGGCCGTTGATGCTGTCGGGATTTTGACCGCGAGAAACGAGGTTACTTCAAAGCACGTGATCGTACCAGCTAAGTTTGAGAACCTTGTGGCCTCAGGCTTTATTGCAAAGCTCCCACGAATTCGAAACCAACCTCGAAATCTCATCTGGTGATCTTCATCAACACACCTGCGACCCTGAGCAGCTCACGATGCCTATTTGGCCCCCAAATCTCGCATCCAATAAGCAATGATGCATGTCACACGATATCTAGTGGATTTATATCCTCTTCCCCAGGACCAGGTGAGTAGCATATGGTACCCGCACAGCAGTTGGTGTACAGCGCCACGCTGTGGAATCATCAGTTCCAGGATTTCAGTTGAGAACTTGAGGCGAGATCCCTATTTTCGTTTGTTTGTATCCAATCAAGCGCGTCGTGGCCGAAATACGTCTGATGGACGTCAACATGTCGCTCGCTTTTCCCACTATTATTCTTCATTTCCTATCTCAACTTTTCTTAAATTCTTTTGAGGTATGGGAAGGTCAAATCGTGCTGCTATTCTTCAAATTGAACTACGTATGAGCCACAAGTTACAATGGTTCGTCCTTGCAGCTTTCGAGGTATCATTTTATCCCAATCAATCTAGGTAGAAGCGCCCTATGTTGGAAAGATGTTGACACTTGGACTTCGTCAAGACCCTCTTTTTATTGACGTGTTAGGTGTCTTTTTCAAGCAATAGTTTGTCAACAACACATCTACGTATTTCGCAATGACTTGGAAGGCTTATTTTAGATATTCAAAGGACGAGGGGCTGGAGGCCAAGATTTGAATGTCACGTGGTAGAAGCCAAAAATCTCACTCATACCGAAAA
The DNA here is from genome assembly GCA_013054445.1 of Cudoniella acicularis. Classification (NCBI taxonomy): domain Eukaryota; kingdom Fungi; phylum Ascomycota; class Leotiomycetes; order Helotiales; family Helotiaceae; genus Cudoniella; species Cudoniella acicularis. The sequence continues at coordinate 6,668 of JAAMPI010001040.1, forward strand.
TTTGTGTAGTTGCTATGCTTCTTACGGACTTGTGGCTTAAAATGCGAATTTTTAACTACTTGAGCGCAGTGTTCTAGGCACTTCGAAAGTCTTGCGGTGTTTTCTGGGCAAATGAAATGGAAATGAGACGCCTAGTGAATGTCAAGCTTCCTGCCAAGTTGGTTGTTACTGATCGCCGTACTTTCTCGTATTCAGATTTCTTCCCCTCTGCTCTTTTGCTCTTCTACACTTCTGTATAAATCTTTATCAACGATCCGAGCACCTGCAAATTGAATTGACTGCGCCAGGTAACCCGCCCGTCCCTCTCACCACGCAACACGACAACGCCATACGTTTTGCTTGGATGGCACAGTGACACATCGATCAGCCTGAATGATTTCTGCCCTTACTGTTGCCTGAAGACGAACTCTCGCTCGAGTGGTATTTCAGAAATCGCTGCAACATGTCTCCCAAAAATTGCTTCACACTGTTTCCAAGACTACCAACCGAACTTCGGTTTAAAATCTGGGAAATTGCGCTGTCAAGGCTTTCCATTATGGACTTTCGAGATCAGGTCGATGAGAAAGGGAAATGCATGGGAGGGTACCTTTTTCAATCTGGAGGTCACGGCTCAATTGCTCGAGCGTGTAAAGAAGCGTGGCGACTGATGGTAAAATCCCATCAGAGGATTGAACTATTGCTGGGATATAGAGTCTCTCGACATCGCGTTGCAACTTGGATCGACTTCACAAATACGATCTTCTACCTCGGTCGCGGGAATTTCATGTGGTCTTCTATGGAAACGTTGAGCCCGGATGCAATTTCTACCCGCGTGAAGAATGTTGCTATTGGTTGGAGTACTCCTTGGAAGGTCCGCGAGACTTGCGACCAGCTTGAGGTATTTCAAGCTCTTCAACACGTCGTTATTTTAGTCCCTCCACGGCGATCGCAAGGCGAAGCTCAACGCAGCTTAATTACACCACTTGACTTCCAGGACCTAGAATTTCAGCTGAGCGGACAAATTACTTTCACCGGTACTTCAGCAAAGGATATGAACTACTTGAACTCGATAATTGAGAAAATGATTATTACGAAGTTCCAAAAACTGGGTCGAAACTTGCCGATTGTCGACATTGTTGTTTCAGAATTCATGTATTCGCCAGAGTGGGATATTGGATGTTAAATTACGCGTAGGATTTCACCTGTCCAACTTTAAAATTTGGATATGAACAGTCATCTTGGGTTTTAAACAGTGACGTTAGCTGGATATCCGTCTCTTGCCTCCCATGTTGGCGTCGGTAAAGCCAGTCAACAGTCATAAGAACAAGTAAGTATGGAAGTCCTATTAAGATAATTATCCACCAGCTCCCTTTTCGATTAAGAATCTTCTTGGCTAATTCGGAGAGTTACAGAACATCCATCAAGTCTATCCTGCTCTATAAACCAGACACTTAACGCCCAATATCATTACTGCATCCCTTCAGTGCACCACGACATGCGCCTTTTCGAGAACAAGGCGTGCTTCTAGATCCAAATCTGGATACTTGACTAGTGTACTAAATAATGTAAATGCGATATTTGGGGCATCTGAATTCGAAACCTCCCTGGTCCCTTCCGGCGGGGGTTCCTGGTCTTGAGCATCAGCTTCCTCGCATACTAGTCTTGTGCCCGACATCGAAAATTCGCACTTGTATGAGTCTCTGCAACTTCGTAAACGGAGGTTTAAATCAAATGCATCTCTGCACAAAGAAAGATATAATTCGCGAAGGGCTGCATCTGCTTTGGTGGCACCGCTCTCTGAAGTATATCCTTTTACCACTTGAGCCATGATATCCTGGATATAATGTGCCACCTTCTCTGGCATTGAGCTTTTCTTCTTAAGCAAGTTTGCACTCTCCACTTGGCGACTTCATGTTCTTGGCCTGCAAAAGAAGTTAGAAACAACCAATCAGGAGAGTTATTGTTTTAACCTGCAGCTACATCTTTGACCGCCGATTCAAACATAACGAGACCTCTTTCAAGTTCCCCAGTCGAGTCCCAGTCTTCAAATCCAAACCTCGGCATGGATAAAAAATTATCGTAGATTATGGAGAAAACTTTGGCTCTCAACCGGCTCTGGATTTGCGAGGAGGTAAAACCTTGGTCCCAGAAATTCAGAAAATCGAGAGATTTCGATGTTTTTCCCGCCATTGGTCGCTTGCGTGGATCCTTCTGGTAGAATTTGTGCACAATTTTCTGTATTCCGTTTCTCAAAGTAACAAATGCTCTGTTGGTAGTGGCATCGTCTACCTGCTCATTCTCTTTACCCCTTTTCTTGACTATCATAGAGCGGAATCTTGCCGTTTGCTCTTTCAGTCTTCTATTTTCTTGCTCCATTGCCTCGTATTGATGCACCATTGCTTCCTTCTGCCTTTTCAGATCTTCAAATTGTTCTGCTAAATCTGGCTTCTGCCTTGTTTCCGCCGTTTCTCGTGACCTTTCGAATCCGTTAAGCTTACATTTAAGAGTTTCATTGTCAAATTGAAGCTGCAGAAAATCCTGCTCCCATTGTCTGTTGTATATCTGGAGATTTTCCTTGTCAAATCTCAAATCATCTCTTTCGCGCCGGAGTAATGGCTCGTTCTCTTTCAATCTTTCAACTTAACGCTCTTCCCCTACAGGTTGCTTTGGGGAATGGGATCGAGAGCTAGAAAAAAATGACTGGATCTATCAATGTACTGAACGGGAAGTCGGATGGCCAACACACCAAGAAACCTGAGCTTTCATTAATGCAAGCTTTGCTCAAGCCAACGTGTCTCTCTTCGTGGAAACATTTCTGTAGGCTGTCAAATTCTTTGAGTAGCTTCCGGTCCTAGCGGTCGAAATTGTCTTGAATGAATTTCTTCAGTTCCTCGATGTCAATTGTGATGGGGATGTTTGCTTTGGTTCGAAAGTGTCCTGAGGAACGATTGCCAGCCGGCCTACTATCATGATTCTCCATGCTTTATTGGTATTTGTTGAATACTCTCGGTTTGATACTTTCTTTTGATAACTAAAGCAGGACTTCTAGAGAAGTTCCTTGCCTGATTATCGAAGGATTTTGTTGAAGGATGTTGATAGCTTGCGGTTGAATGGGATTTATCCTAATCTATTTCAGGTTGACGAACAGACTCAAAACCGTTGGTGCTACCTGATGTTGCCAAGGACACGGTATAGAGGTTGTCATAACCAGTCAAGTACACCCGCTCATACAAATTCATACCTTTACCGCGCAACAGCGAAAGAGGAACCGAGGAGGTTGGGATACTGTATACCGGAATGAGGCCCCGAACTCGAGGTACTCCCAACTAGAACACCAATAAATTTCTTTTTCATTGTATGTTCTGAGAAGTTCAGGGATTGGATAGAGTGCTTGAACCAGGCGCCCTGCTACACGCCTAATAAAAATTCGGGGTGTTCAAACATTTAACCTACAACGGCCGCAGCGGGTTGCATCAACAGGTAGACAGCATGCAGTAATTTAAGCCCAAGACCTCATTTGAAACGATTCTTGAAAGATTTCCTACTGCGGACCGAGAAAGAGGCCCAGAATCCGATTTAACAATTTTTCTGTCTGCAAGCATCACAACTATCTGTCGGAGGCGTGCTATTTAAATGGCCCAGACCGTATTACCTTTAACCAGAAGGATTATTTCGATACAAAATCAGTTTACTTTTCCTCTAAGACCTTTTTTAAGCTTCATCACTCGTACTCTTTGGAATTGAAGATACGCTTTTCATTTCGGTTTGAGATATTTCAAAGATGAAGCTTCTTGAACTTTCACCAGAGAATTCTCATGACCTATTAGGATGGGGTGGATCAACAGGACAAAAGTTTTCCTATGAATCCGAGGATCAACTCGTCGTTGCACTGGATTTCGGCACCACGTTTAGTGGAATAACATACGCTTTCAAAAACGACGAGAAACCAGAAGTTATCTCAATCATGGATTGGCTGGGTACGTACCAGCGTCTCTGCAACTGTAACAAATTATACTGATGTTTTCCACATAGGGATGGAGAGTTTCAAACAGCCCAAGGTCCCAACTGAGATTTCTTACGACCCAAAAAACAAGAAACTCTTCACATGGGGCGCGCAAAATCACAAAGGAGACATTGTACAGGGTGTAAAGCTCCTCCTCGATCCTGATCAACCAAGGCCAATCTACCTTCCCAAATCGACGGCGAAATCGGATGTCCAACGGCTTGGAAAGCCAGCCGTGGACGTGGCGGCTGACTTTATCGGTGCAATGTACAAACACGCAATTGAAAGGATTGAATCTAAGGTTCCAAAAGAATATTTAGAAATGTGCCAAAAGCAGTTTGTTCTCACTGTCCCTGCAGTGTGGTCAGATAAAGCAAAAGATACCACCTTGAAGCCTTTTTTCTCTGGTTCGCTCTCTTGTTTATTTTGGACTAACGCTGCGAAAAGGCTGCAAAAAGAGCATGAATTTTCCCCATAACGTTGATCAAGGAACCCGAGGCGGCTGCAATGTACCGCTGCATCAGATGCAAGATCGAGCTTTATCTGTGAGGGGAATCTCGGAGAAAGAAACTCCTGACGCCTAACAAATTTTTATAGGTCAGCGATGCTTTTGTTATTTGTGACGCGGGTGGAGAGACAGTTGATCTAATCTCGTGCGAAATTACCCAACTGACACCCCGACTCGAGTTGAAAGAACTGGTTCCTGGCAAGGTCTGGTCCAAAAGAAAAGTTTTTACTCATGTGATTGTGCTAACTCGGCTCTAGGTGGGATGGCTGGGTCCTTAGGACTCAATAAACGTTTTGAGGAAGCTATCAAGGATCTTGTTGGAGAGGACCAGCACTTCACCTTACGAAAAACCAAAGGCTTTCAGCAGGCAACTCAGCAATTTGATCGGTCGGTAAAGACAGCGTTTAGAGGAGATCCTGAGGAGGATTACTATATCAATTTCCCTATGGCTAACTTAGCCGACGACGAGGACAACAATTTGATGTTTAACTGCTGGAACATGACAGGGTTTTTCATAACAAATAGTTACATTTTTCAAAAGATTTACTAACGTATCCTAGGGACGATGTCAAAGCCATCTTCAATCCGCTTATAAATGATATCGAGAGATTGGTTGAAGAACAAGTGAACCTGGTGACTATAAAGAGAATGTCCGAGAGACATCTTAAAGCAGACCAGATGAAGGTTAGTCACACTGTGAAATTAGAATATAAGCACTGCTTTGACATGTTAGGCAATATTTCTGGTGGGTGGCTTCGGATCGAGCGAGTATCTAAAATGCCGTCTCGAAGCAGCGCATTCAGAAATTCAAATTATCCAGCCACCTGATGCATGGGGTGCAATTGTGAAGTAAGTTCCGCTTATGCTTCTAAGCAAATGATGCTAATGGTAATCCCAGAGGAGCGGTTCTTAGCCAACTCCCTCAAGAGACTTTCATTGTTTCCAACTAAGCTACGAGACATTATGGGGTCTCAGTGGGAACCGATTTTGACCAAGTCAGAGATCGAAGAGAAAGGAAGTGGTTAAACAAATCGACTGGTAAATACTAAGTTTCCACAGTGAGATTCTCCACTCTTGAAGTTTGTCGCTGTCCATAGAGCTGATGATATTTAGATATAAGCTGTTTCAAAAATTTGCGGAGTTTCCGCGCTCACTTCATTGATCAATCTGTGAACTTGAACTTTCTTGTTCAAATCGCTTGGATATTACTATTGACGAGGAAAGGTTCCATAACTAACTTCGAAATTAAATTCATCGGCAAGATAATAATACTAACGTTGTTCAGGACCTGGTACATCAATCGCGGGGAAGACCTTCTGCGAGAACAGACCATCCGCTTCCCCTTCTATCGCAGACTTCGAGAAGACTTTTCAGACAAAGAGCTTATCTTCAAGGATGAACTCATTGAAAGCAAGAGCAAAAATGCACCATTCTACCCATCTTCGCTAACGACGAAAAGTAATTGCGAATTGACGGCGGATCTGAGGAGCGTGGACCGCAGCAAGTTTAAGAAGATGACTGGAGTGGACGGTAATACTTATTTTGATGTTCATTATGATCTTGCTATTACGATGAAACCGGCCGTGATGAAGTTCTCGCTTGAGATTAAGGAGAAGGAGATGGGAACTGTAAATGCGAAGTATCATTGAGTGGATTACGTGTGGTTGTTGGGAGGGGTGATTCAACGAGTGTTGCGAAACTGTGAGAATTTTCCCCGGGGGCGGGCATTCGTATTTCCTTGAGTTTTCTAGCCATTCATTGTAAGAATAGTAGTTACGATACGTACCGGTAGACCTCGAATATTTAAATGCACAGCAACTAGTAGGCAGTCTACAGGCCATTTCTCACGGAAACATACTTGCCTGCTGAATTGCTCTGTGAGTCGGTAGTGGTAATGTGGTATTGAAAGCCGCAAATATTTTGTATTTCGATATATTCGTAATCTCATCATAAATGCCGTAGATATAATGAAATTTAGGGTGAAGAAATAATTCAATTTTCGGTGCCAGCAAAACTAGCTTCGAGATCTTCAAGGAGTAATGCAACGGGTTTCTCGCACGCCTTAAGTGCCGAATAAAATGCTCTGCATCTGGCCTCCAAACTCGCCTCGTCCAAAAGCCCATCCCCGTCGACGTATTCTTCGATGTAAGTGATCATTGCCATCCAGAAAAACTCATAGCGATGCCCATGAGTCCTTGCAAGGAGTCGTATATATGCTTCTAATAGGCAGTGTGCGCTTGGAATGTAAACTTGGGGAGTGCTGTTTTGAAATTTGCCATGTCCACGCCCTAGTCGTGGAGGGGGGAGTTGTGAGTCAGAGGCTAGTATGATGTTTGGCGGCGAGCTGGATTTTGAAGATAACTTGAGGTTGGGAAGAAACCATAATGCCGAGGATTGCTTGTAGATTGAGACAGTGAAGTCTGAATCGATGTGGAAGTGAGCCGCAGGGGGTGGTGATGGTCGTCTTTCAGCAATAGCCGTACACGATTTTGGCTCCGTACAACTACCCAGACCTTGGTTTTGAAGGGCCAGTACCGATGCTGCAATATTGCCATCTGGTACAATAAAATCAATGGACTAAACCAGGTCAGCACGCGTCCTGGAAAGGTGATTGGGGTGAATGGTCTTACGTCTACAATTGAAGGAACTCCATGAATCGTGAGAAGATAATTCCCCCACAAGACACACGGAATTTTGCTCCTATTGAGCAAACCGGAAATTGAGGCAACTAATTTTTCGTCGATTATGGTCGTGTTAAGGAGGTGCTGATTTGATCTTAGACTGTCGGCCTCAAACAAAGCAGACATCATAAGGTCCTGCTGCGGACGAAGTTTTCTTTGCGCACAAAATCGAAAATAAGGGATGGACCTTCACGACTGATGGATGCAGCTCAGTACGCAGGTAGTAAGCTAGGTAGGTATTTAATCTAGGTAAGGCCCGCAGCCGCGGTTCTATTGTCGCCAGGCAGCTTAGTCATACTGTACTCGTAAGGTTAAGTCCGGCCACCACCTGCACCTATTGGGCAACTTTAAGGCTGCCCATTGGCCATCTCCATCCCTGACAACGACAATACAATTCTGTTTCAGGGATATCTTACATCAACCATGTTCATTCATTCTCTACGGTGCTGTTAATAGCGAAGACCCGATTTGCGTACGAAGCGCCAGTTTAAAGTCAGCACGACCTACCCCGCCACACCTGCATTTAGCGTCCTCCCACTCAAGCGCGAGCAGCAAGCGCCCGGAGCTCTCTATCGCATAAGCAGCACGGATTCAACATCTTGACGATGAGTCCCGACGAATCTTTCTCCTTATTCCCAGTCCTTCCTGCTGAGATTCGGTTTCAGATATGGGAGATCGCGCTCTCAACCTTCATCGTCGTGCATCTCGGACCCCGCCCGCCAAAAACAGGTCCGGAGCGACGAATAATGTCCACAGATCACTCATTTATTGGCCAATCATGCAAAGAAGCCCGGAAGTTGATGAGAATAACTCATTGCAGAGTGCCAATACCCCCCACTGTAGATACTGCGCCCTATGGTGCAGCATGGGTGAACTTCTCACAGACAACTTTCTTACTCGGGTTCGCCCCTCCGAGGACTTTAGACTGTCTCAGAATATATGTGGAGTCTGTTTTACTACGATGGGCTAGCTATGGATTGCTTATACACAGCTGCAAAACTCTTCTGGCATCATATCCAGCTCTTCGAGAGATCATTGTCTTAGTCCCTTTGCGGGGCATCTCGGAAACTCAACGCCGTTCTGTGCCTACAGCACTTGATCTGCACGACATGGCATCCCAAATCAGCAGGAAAACCTCAATCCAAGGCCTTCCTGCGCTCGATACTAAACATTTGAAATTTTCTGCCGATGAGTTCCTTACCCATGAGTCCCAGCGTCTCGGTCGAGCAGGACCGCATCTCGAAATCGTCGTCTCGGAGGTCGCTTGACTGACATATGACCCCAAGTCGATATGTATTCATTTTATTATCCATTCTAGAAAGGTTCCGAATTCTGCAATACGCTGACGCCGGCCTCATGGTTCGATTATCTTGTGTTATATTAAACCAGCTAGGTGGAAGTTCAAGTTGGTGACGAGCCGGTATTGTTGCGAACCGGCCGCTATGGAGGTATCAAAATACGGTACACAGAACCTGAATGAAGCCCAATATCTGGTGCAGATGTTGAGTGCACCAATCACTCTTTAGTGGAGTACACCTGGTCATGATGTTTCCGCGCGTCTATTTGTGAAGTGGTCGAAACTGGCCGCTTTCCTGCGCGCGCGTACGACGAAACTCTACCGCGGCGCTTTGGATTATGTTGCACATCTCGAGATCGAGTAAGTGTATAAGATCAACCCAATTTCGTGCAACCATAACCACAATTTTCCAGTCTTACCAGTATTACATCTATCAGAATAATCCAACCAGCAATTCCCACCAGCCACCAATCATTTATATAAATTTTCCTTCAAAATTACGATGTCTTTTACCCTTACCGAACTTGAAACCGCCGCTTCAGATGTTATTCAGATTCTGAAGACAGTACCGGAGTTTGCTTCCGCTCGTGTAGCGGTTATTGGTGGTCTTGCCTTGTGGAAATACATGCCAAGAGGGCGTACAACTGAAGTGTGCACTTACTTGAACTTTCAGTTATTCTCAAAAACATACATATTTACTAATTACTTTTTAATAGGATGTCGATCTCATCATAAACTTGGATAATGCACCAAACGGCGTAAAGAATATACTGTTGAGCTTGTACAGCACTGTATTTGTTCAGAGAGCTCAGTACTTTTTTTACAAGTCGCCGAATGGAAACCTCATCCAAATTGATATTTGCGCAAGTTGGCAGGTAAGAATTGCTTCCTCGCGTTTTTCTAGTCTACCCAAACTGACTCCTGTACCTAAAAGTCTCCATATCTTCCTCCTGCTGCAAAAGTCGTCAGTACCATTGTCGATGGTGTGGTACCTTACATTTCTCCTGTTGATCTCATAGTTTTCAAGATTAACTCTTGTGGGCTACGTGCGGAAAACACGAAAAGACGCCGCGATGCTGCCGATGCAGCTGTGCTGTTAGATGAAGAGACCCAGTCTGGTCCTCTCAACCTAACAGCGCAGCAAAAATCAACAGTGGAGATGGGCCTTATTGACGTCGTCAACGTTTCTGGGAAATCCGAAAATTGGTGGAAGCAACGCCTTGGATTATAAACTCTGATTCAAACAATTTATTTGCGCCGGTATCTTCATATAATAGACCACAGTCAGAAGTCAGCATCGTACCTGTAAGGATATCTTTGGATGAGTGTGATGTATAGATATGGTTTAGAGTCATTGCATAGAGTTAGAACCTGCTTCCTACTTCCTGCTTTTCACGTCCTACTTCTCTCATAAGTGTCATTATCCTCTCCAATCACTAACGAGCATGTGTTTCAAGTTGAAACAGTGAGATTGACTAAACTAATTTTGGAATAGGGTGGGCGCTAAATTCTGACTACAAAAGGTAGGTTGACTCCCGTCATCCTGTTTCTTAAGCAAACCAGCAAAAAGATGGCTTCGGTCCAAATCATTTCCGATATTCATTTAGAGGCCCCAAAGAGCTACGATGTTTTCGAAATTACCCCCATCGCACCTTATTTGGCGCTTATCGGAGATGTTGGTTGTGTGAAAGATCCGGAATACTTCTCGTTCCTCGAGCAGCAACTATCCAAATTCGGGCTCATTTTTGTGCTTCTCGGTAACCACGAACCATACCACAGCAGCTACGCAATAGCAAAGAAAAAGCTTCAGCAATTCGAACAAGACATGAACACACAGAACAAAGACAGCAAGCTCGGAAAATTGGTTTTTATGGACCAGACCCGTTTCGACCTTTCACCCACAATTACCATTCTTGGATGCACACTATTCTCAAACATTTTGCCTTCGCAACTCGAAAGCGTTAGTTTCGGTATCAATGACTTCTACCACATTGAAGATTGGACGGTTGAGCAGCATAATGAAGCTCATACCTCGGACATTGAATGGCTCAATGCCCAAGTCAGGGCGATCGCCGAAATGGAACCTGACCGAAAAGTTATCATTCTCACTCATCACAGTCCAACCACTTCTTCGCAGGCGGTCGATCCAGCACATGCTCAAAGCAAGATATCTTCAGGCTTTTCTAGCGATTTGTCTGGCCAACCTTGTTGGACGAGTGGAAATGTGAAGGTGTGGGCTTTTGGTCATACACATTTCAACTGTGATTTTGTTGACGGTGTCAATGGGAAGAGGGTTGTGGCGAATCAAAGGGGATATTATTTCAGTCAGTCCTTAGGCTTTGATGAGAAAAAGTGCGTAGAGATTTGAGACGGTAAAAATAGGCAGCAAATATCACTCAGCACGCGGAGGCCCCCCATACCAAATTATACACTGATCCAATGGCTCAAGCCCTTCCCGATACATCAAGATGCATACATCTACCGGCTGCTTGAGACGCCGGTTAGTTGCCAGGGACCTTCCGCATTAGGCACTCTTTGCTGCGCCTTCATTCGTTACTATATTGGGATTGTCTTCTCAAACCTAATAATGACCTCCTCCCGTGAGAGTTAAAACAACGGCTACATCGAGACTTTTTCGTGATAACGCGCTAAGCATGGATCCCGTATCAGTTCTTACTTCGGTGGCTGGGGGGATTGGAATTGCCTGGCGGACCTCAAAACTTTTGTACGAACTTATCGAAGGAACCATCGACGCTCCAAGTGAAGTTTTGGCTGTCGCAAGTGAAGTCAAAGCTTTTGCTGTCGTCTTATTATCATTGCAGCAACTCATCCAAGATGGCGGGTTGCAGGAGGAAGCCATGGTGTCACTCCAGGCCCCGCTGGACAATTGCCAGGATACACTCACTGCCCTTACCGTTAAGATCCAGCCACATATCAGGAAGACAGGCGAAGCAAAGAAGTCTAAGTGGAGAGGCTTGACTTGGACATTCAAGAAAGATGAAGCGAGGAATCTATGCAATCGACTGGCGCATAATAAAATGACTCTCAACACTGTGATAAACATCATGAACTCGTCAGTAGCATCCCAAAATCGAAAGCAATGGAAATGCCATGCTCACATTTTATCCAGGATCAAACTTGAAGCAAATGCGAATCAAGTCGGTGACCGCATTCACCTTTTGCAAAAAGAGCTGAAAGCAAGAGATGATAAAAAGGTCGTGCTTGCCAGCGTCGATGGAAGGCGCGGTTCAGAATCTATTCAAACTGACGGGGGGTTTGCTTTGCGAAGGTTCCTCGAGAACGAATCTGTGTTTGATTTAAATCTGGATAGCTTGAGCATCATCCAGACTGACCTTGAAGCAACCAATGGGTTAGAAGAGAGCACTTTGAGCAATATAAATGAGCTTGAGACCGAATCTCCGGATACACGTTCTATCGTTGGCGAAAACGATTCTGAGAGCGCACAAAATACTACCTCTGCATTATTCGAGGCCGTCGAAAATTCCGATCTTCTAGCAGTCCAAACTCAGCTTGATCTGGGCGCTTCAATTAATGCCGTTGACCAGATTGGTTATACGCCGCTTCATTACGCAACAGAGATAGGTAGTCTCGAAATAGTCCAGACCCTGATAGAACGGGGATGCGAGATCGACGAACGATGCGAGTCTTCCGAATTCGCAACCTCTCTCCATTTGGCTGTCGTAATGAATCGGGTGGAAATTACGAAGGCTTTTCTAGAGGCTGGTGCGGATATCAATTCTAAAGTGGCATTGACAGGCCACAATGTGTTACAGCAAAGCGTCAAGAAAGGAAGCCTCGCGTGTTTTCAGCTCCTCCTTGATTATGGTGCCGATACAAACATCAGAACAGACACAAATTGTACCCTTCTACAGGTGATGCTCGGAGGCGACGAGCAGGAAGGGGACGAGGGTGACAAGTTTCCACTTGCAAAGCTTTTAATTGAGCATAGAGTAAGTTGCTTGAATGAAGACCAAACGACAACCCCGAGCATATTTTTAGCGGCACGTAAAGGATTTTCGAAAATCACACGTCTTCTTTTGGATAATGGAGCAGATGCAAATGCTCGCTATCTTCCGGATCTTTATAACGTTCTGTTATCACGTGAGATCTCGATGTCACGTGAACGGGGTTTACTTAGCCTTGGAAGCGTCAAGCAGGTTCTGGTAGAGCGTTATCCTAATCAAGTAATAATATTGGAATATGAGTTGAGCACACGCCCTAACAAGGGAAAGCTATATGGCTATATAGGTAGTAGTAGTGGTGGCGATCGCTAGGATCACGGGATCCCTAGGATCGCTTGGATCCCCTTAGGAACCCACCGATCTATCACATGACAGATCACGTGGGTCGTGACACTAGCCCATATAGGGTCTAGCGTAGTCCCTACGCCTAATCTAAAAGAGACCACATCTCACGATCTGACACGTTATGCTTCCTTAAATATGCTATCATACGACACCTTTTCGAAGGTAACTAAGCGTCGTGTTTTAGTATTAAATATCGAACGCTATGGTTTTAAAATGCCGTCTTACACACCCTATAAACGCTCTAGCCGACGCTATATTATAGTAGAGGACAAATCTTCTCGTTATATAGAGTGTGTCCGGGCGGGCAGGACTTCGAAAGAGTGTGATTTCTAGGGGCCCTCGCTATCCGACTACGCCTTACTAGACATTTAAGAACAGAAGTTAGATAAGGAAGAGGAGGCGGCTATAGCGAAGATACTACGTCTTCGTAAACAAAAGAAATTCCTACGGGCTCGTTATAAGGACATGATTCGGAGGGGCCTTTAGACCTTAGACGAGTTAGATAAAGCTAAGGCTACTAAAAGAAAAGCAGTCGAGGAAAGGGAAGAGTAAGAAGAGAGGGATCAATAGATTCCTACTTTGCCTAGCGACCTTTCCTATATAGACTAGGCGTCACTAATGATTCTGTCTAGAGATACTCTTAAAATACCGTCGAATTCCTAAGGTTCTAACGAGGTTTCTAGGTATTGTCTAAGTCTAGATAGTCCTTCTATTTAACTAACTACTTCTAGGTTTTATTATTTTTCTTTTTTCTTAATATTATTTTAATATTATATAACCTTCTATCGTCGTTCGTTAAGGCCTTAAGAGTTGTGTCGATCGGTATCTTGACTAGCGCTAGCTTAAGGAGGGATATATAGAATATCAGGTAGACTCTTATTTTCTTTAGTAGGTTGAGTTTATAGGTCAGGGGTCCGCGGACCTCGCTGATTAAAAACGGTCCGAGTTTCTTATAGTCAAGCTTACTATTTAGTATTTTTATTAAGATGTTTATACGAAGGAGGTAAACTTTATCCCTCTTCTTAAGAGTAGGCTCCTAGCTATACTACTTGTTATAGTAGTCAGTATTTTAGTCTATAATAAACTTTAACTCTTTTACTAACGTCTTATATATATAAATCATCTTTATTACTAATAGCTTTACTCGCTCGTTATCGACTATTAATATCCCTAGTTCTTGATATACTACTAGCTTAAATCTATAATTCGTAAAGAATAGAATAACGTCTATAGTCTTACTAGTTAATCTATAATAGGCTAACTATACTAA
>JAAMPI010001041.1:0-20722 GCA_013054445.1 Cudoniella acicularis
AGGGTTAATTAAAGTAGAGAAAATAGGCGCTTCTTGTCTTAAGTCGATAATCTTTTCGTGTTCGCTTATATAATCAAGAAGCGGTCGGAGGTCGGCGAGGAGGAGAGGCACGGACCACCCCGTGGCCTATGCGCTTAAACAACGAGGGAACCCCAACCCAACTTCTGCTCTTCTATTCGAATTTAAGCCGTATCCGAGCTTATTTAGACGTAACCCTAATAAATAAAGTTGACTAAATAAAGTTAGCTCGCTCGGCAATTCTACGCTAAACAGTTATATAAGAAATCAAATATATTTGACTTAACTTTATTTTATTAGCTTAGATAGATTTAGATTATATTAAAACTAACTACCTACTCCTTAACTACCGCCTCGCTAGCGGGGGCTTCCTCTTATAGCGCTACGCGTAACGGCTTGTCCCTCTACCCTAAAACGGCTTGTCCCCTGACCCTTAAATCGGCTTGTCCTCTAACCCTTAAATCGACTTAACCCCTAACTTATATACTCGTACTACGGGGCCTTAACCGGCTTAATCTTTATATCCTATTTTAAATCTATCCTCTCTATACTCTATTCCCCCTTTTCTAATCCTCTAACTTAACTGTTAACCTATAAAACACTTATAATAAAACACTAGCCTTAATTGACCCCTAAATTACCTTTTGCCTAAACTATTTTAATATTCCCCTCTTAATCTCGGCTTCCTTATTTGCCTCTAACTTCTTATTGGCTCCCTAAATCCCCTCTACCCTTATCTATAACTAAACTGCCTCCTTAACTACCTCTAATAGCCCGGCTATTATAATCGCTGCTACTACTAGCCGTACGATCTCGGCGTATTAACATACTCCCCCTAGGATCCGTTAGAACTTCTAATTCCTTTCCCGGATCTCCTCTTATTATATATAAACCTACTATATAACGCTATAATTATAACAACTAGTATACCTTTAAAACTAGATGCCTTATAATACCCCGACTTCCTAGGCAACTAATTCTTACTCGGGATTAACATACGCCTCTAACGTATACTAGAAATCTACGGTATTACCTATATACTTCCGGACGTAACATAACGGGCACTTGTTAACCTACTAGTCTAAACGGTTCTCTAAATCCTATACGGCTTGGCCGGCTTGCTAAATCTAGGCCTAGAACTATAACCGCTGTTACTAGCGCTGGCTCTATTACGACTAGAACTCAACTCGCTCTCCTAGACTGATCTGGTCGCTTATAAACCCTTGATCAAAACTTGGTATACTGTTTTAGGATCGCCTTAGTAGTGAACTAGGGTATGGTCCGTCGTTACCGTCAAATCTATCGCTAGTAACTATAGGGAATACTATGCTACTGCTTGGTATATCAATGTCGCTGTCTATCTACTAGTCTTGCCTGTCTTAATTGTCTTGCTTGTCTTGCTCTACTTAGATATACGCTTGCCGCTAGGCCTCTAATTTATCTATTATAGTATCGCTCTCTCGACACACGTCACAACGCTCCTCCTCGTCCTTATACCTTATACGATTAACCCGTCCGTCTATCTCCCGGTCTAAATAAATCCGTCGACATACGGCCCCGCTTACGAACCGCTTAACCTTCTACTACTTGATCCGCTGCTTCTCCCTAGCTGTTATAGAAATATAGAACTTGACTAGCCGTTACTATACTTGCTCGTGTGCCTTCTATAATACCTCTTGTCTTCTAATAGGTATTAAAACAATGGCTTTACTCCTCTGCCTATCTCGCCCGGCACGACTACTCTCCTGGCTATAACTCCGTATCTAGTAAATAGGCCTAACGTGAATAACGACCCGAATATCTAGCCGGTCAATACCTAATCTAAATATATTAGTGGCCACTATAACTCGTCTATCTATACTCTCCTACGCCTTCCGGATCTCGTCTTTAACGGCTATATTACCGACGTCCCGGTAATATACGTGACAATCTAATATACGGCTGACCTCTTACGTAGTAATAATACTACTATTATATATAATAATCTTGGCTAGTGCTAGGTATTCCTTTAATTTGTCGTCGACTAACCGGCAAACGGCCGCTACGTCCCTTCTCCTAAACTCGTCCTCTTTATACTCAACGACGGAATACGCGATATTAGGACGGCTAGTAGTAGACCGGAATATATAAACATCGTCCGCCTTGATCCTTATAATACTTATAAATTCTGGCTCGGTATATAGTAGTAATATAGCCGTCAAATAAACTATCTATACCCCCTTTTCCGTCAACTCGCCTAATTGCCGTATTTTAGGCCGGAACTCGGCTATACTGTCTAATACCGTATAGCACTCGTTAAACACGACCCGATCTAACTGGTATAACCCTTATAACCGGTCTAAAAACGTGCTAAACGTCTTACTAACGGCTGACTCCGGCGTGATAATAACAATTTGGCTAGGGGAATAGTACTGTCGGGCGTCCTACTTGACGTACGAAATGCCGGCTTGCTGACACCGTTCTACCATGTGGTCTTATAATAAAACTAATAGGCTAATGACTACTATCGTCTCGGAACTTATTCTCTTAGCTAGTAACTAGAATAATAACGTCTTCCTAACCCCGGTACCTATCACGGCTATAATAGGGCTCTAGTGTTTTATAATAGCTTATAATACGGGCTCCTATAATCTACGGAACCGTACTTCGCTCCCTAATATTTTCTCTAACTCGATATAGATGTCAACTCCTTATAATCGCTTCTACCGGGCTAACTGCGCGTCCTATATCTCTTCCTTATATACCTGCCGCTTTCTCTTAGCTCTCCCGCTTATCTTAACACCCTAGTATACTAACGGAAACCCTAAAAAACAATACTATACGTGGCTAACCCGCCGGAACTTCTTACGCCGGCTAATAATAGAATTGTTACCTTCTATTAACTCTCGGGCGTAAATCATGCCTATAACGTAGGTCCCGTGCCCGGCTTATAAATCCTATAGATCATCCCTATCCGCGTTGTCCTTATCCTAACCCTGACTCTCGTCTAACTTGCTCTTCTCTTCCTTAAATCGGTCTTCGCGGTAATACCTCCGGGATATAGTAATAGTAATCTAGCGATAACTACTAATATTTAACCCCTCGACCCCTATCTACCTTATCGCGGCTTACTTTAAAATCTTTCGGGCTCGTTCGGATGTCTATAAACGGCTATGATACTACTTGGACAAACGCTGTTAGGCCTAGTGATCTTATTCCGATTTCCCCGGCCCGGCTTAAGAAATCAACTCGGTCTAATCGTTATGTGTACGACTACCCTAGCCCTCTATAGCTTCTCTTGATCGACGTTTAGGGCCTGTCTATTACCGGTACTCCTTTTTTTGACTATCCCTTTATAAAAACGGACTACTACTCGGCTTCCCTATTATTTAGAATTATAACTTCTTTTAAAACGATAAAACTATTAATAAAAAAATATACTAATAACTCCCCTACCTCTCGTAGTAAATACCGGTAGATGATCTTGATATTTCTACTACTCCGATACCCCTTATAGTACGTAGTAATAAACGTAACTAATCCCTCTTTAATAAAAATGTTCCTTACTCCCCCGTACGCCGTGTTCTTTTATCGTATTCCTAATAACTCGGGTACTCTAGCTAGCTAACTACCGTATAAATATATTAAAATCTATAATAACTCCTAGAACCGCTCTATATAACGCTAGTATACGGCTACGGCTCTCTACTTTACTGTCCCCGTATCTATAAACTGCTCTCTTAACTCCGCCTTCTTATATATCCGCTTATATAACTACTACTACTTATATACGGCAAACTAGTTCCGCTCGTCGTCTAAAAAACGACTATCTAACCTTCGTCTCGGACGGCTAGTCTACTATCTTGTCCTAATAAATCGGCGGCACCTGCTTCCTATCTACCTCTTCGTCTCTACTCACCCTAACGCCTATCAACTTCTTAAACAACTCTACTCGTACTTCCCTAACTAACCCGTAAATCATCCCTCGGAACTGGCTTATACTAAACCGGATCTTAGGGTATAAAACGTCGTCCCTAATCTACTAGATCTTCCCCTCGGCCGTAGTGGTATACCGGATCTTAAACCCGTACGACCGGCTATAGTATAACCACTATATAGGCTTGGGATCTTGCTCGTCGTAGGCTATAGTTATAAATATACGAACTAAACGCCGTATTAACATATAATAGCTGTCTACTTTGTCCCGGGCTTGCTTTACGCTTAACCTACGGCTCTTATACTATATAATAGCTTCCCGTCGCCGCTCGTACGCCTCTTAAACTACTATCAACCGGGCTAACTTGATCACGGCTAAATATTTAGGCGTATAATCCTCGGTATCTAACTACCCGTCGTCTTCCCGTATGCCTAAAACGGCTAATCTACTGATCAACACGCTTTTATACTCGTTGTCCTATAATAGCTAGTTTAATAACGTAATCTATAACCGTAAAATCTGTCGCTAGATCCGGACTATCTATTTAATCTCTTCGTCTAGCTCTCCCTCCTCCTCTTCCCCGCTTACTAAATCTCCCTGCTCCTCCTACCACACAAACTCCTTAATGTTCGTCTATACCTCTTGAATGGCTATCTACTGTCTCTCTGTCAACTTATACCCCGGCCGCTTCTCGGGCTTAATGTCTTTAGACCGGAAAATATAACGTAATAACTGCTTATACACCTCTATATATGCTATTACCGTGGTAATATCTATCTAACTATCAAACGATATCTAGACGTCTTTATCTACCTCCTTTCGGTTTGCTTTAAACAATGCCTCTAACCTAACTACTAGTCGAATATAATAGTATTATACGTCTTAAATCATCTAATCAAACGCCTTATATAACACGTCTAACTCGGGCTCGTCATCTATGATAGGGGTAACTAATACTCGTAATTCCTTCCGATCAAACGCTCCTAAATACTCAACCTACCCTATACGACGTAACTATAGATTTGGCTCTCGGGCCTCCTCTAGTTCGGTGATCTGGCGACGTGCTTCCTCTTCTGCTTGCTATATAGCTTGCTTTAACTCTGTCTTTATAGCGTTTAAATCGACGTCTTCGGACGGCACTATAGGACTGGCTTCGACTACTTAGACCTTAAAAAACTAGGCTCCCGGTCTACGGACAAAAAAATACTAGTAATAGACGCCGCTTCTCTATAGGAATTGCCTTTCTGTCCCTACTTTAGGCCTACCCTTCTACTTATTCTCCTATCTATACTTCCTTCGGTAATGCTTTCGGATCTCGTCTTCGTTATAAATGATAAATCGGTATAGCCTTTAGGCTTTATCTTATAATCGACATTATATTCTATTTGTCCTAGGTGGTTATAACGCGGGAATAGGAGGGCTACTTGCTAATAGTAAAACTAACTAATATAACTCTCCTCGATCCGTAATCAACCCTTTAATGGCCTAGACTTGCTTAATAATACGCGTTCGTTCCTCCTAGGGTATATTATACTTGTCTTCGTCCCTTAAATGCGTATTGATATGGCTAGGTAATACGGCATGCTTGTATTAGGAACACACAACCACGCGCTGACTTAGGAAATGTACGAATAGATCTATAATAGGAATATAAATCGAATTGAACTGATTCTCTCTCTACTCTACTCTACGCGTCGTCTTACTTGACGCGTTCTGAATCCATGCTCCGAACCTATATATAGGATAGCTGGCTATAATTTCCGATTTTATACTTTTATGATTTTATGCCTACTTATGCTCAAACCTGGGGTTTTTGCTTACCTGGCCTGTGTACCTGCTCTCCCCTATCAAAAATCAATCTGCTGAATCCAACCCTTGATAAATGACTCTATGACGGGCTCTGGGTAATGCATTTGACGGGGTTGGTATCGCATATGCCCGGGCCAACTCATACTTGAATTTGAGCCGCATCCGAGCTTATTTGGACGTAACCCTAATAAGTCGGGTTGGCTAAGTCGGGTTCGCTCCTTCGGCAATTCTACGCTAAAAGTTTATATGAGAAATAAAGTCGGGTTGACTGAACCCGACTTTCTAATTATGGATAGGCTGTCGTTCTTGGAAGCACACGGAGGAAGAGCAACAACAATCCAAGGAGAAGTTCACTGCTGCAAACAAGCAGAAGTACGGCAATTCTGCGTACTTCCAAGAGCACATGGTTCAATTCATCTCGAGCTTCGAAGGCGACGATGACGATGATGTCAACCACGCTTTCGAGAACTTCATTGCTTCTAGTGAAGATGACCAACTTAGCGGTTTTGCTGACCTCTCCATTGATGCTAATATGCCTCGTTCACGCGATGTGTACGACGAGCATATCGCAAGCAATCGCATTGGTCTACTATGCTTATATACAAAGTGTGAGATTCTACCTCTGGGTTGTCCATTAAGTAGTTCGTAAACTCTAAGGGACCTAACATCTCAATGTTATCCCATTGTCTCGCATATGCCCATCTTATCGTAGGCCAATTATATAGACCAGTCCCTTTCATTCGGAACCAATCCATCCCAAGAACCAACTTGTAACCTGCCTTACGGACACCGTAAAGGCGCAGATCGAAGCTCTTCATTTCTCCTCGGGAATCCTTGATATTCAAGGTTGGATTATATGCATTAGTGACTTGGAAGCTCTGCTTACCGAAGACACCGAAACTTAGGTTGCAAAACGCGGATGGTCTCAAACCTAGTCTCTCTGCTTTATTTTCGTTAATAAAGGAATTGTTAGCTCTAGTGTCTGCGAGCCCTTCGAGGGTCCCTTCAGCACCAGTTGAAGTCTGTGACAGGTTTGTTGTCACCATGAAGCGCTCTTGGGAATCGCCTAAGTCCTTTGAGCTCAAGACTTGGCTGGCCTTTTCCCGACTTCTCTCTTGGCTTCGAATTCTGACTTTGGCTTCTCTTTGCAGCCATTATTCTCTTAGCGGTTTCGAACCCCCTTTGAGCCTCCCTTAATTGGGCTTTCTCTGGGTTATTCTTCTTCCAAATATCATATTTGGGACATTCGAAACTGCTAGCCCAATAGCCTTTCTTTCCACAACTTTGGCACTCATCCTCGGGTTGAGGGCCTCTATACGTGGATTTGGATGACTGACTAGTAGGTTTTTCTTTCCCCTTTCCCTTGTCTCTAGGTGGCTGTGAGCCCCTATTCCCTGGGTCGTGGGAAGCTTTCTTGCTGGTCTTGTTGTTATCATCGGAGTTCTTCCGTTTGTGACGATTGCTAGCACTCTTGAGCTGTTTGACCATCAGTTCGGCCCTCTTAGCTGCCTCTAACCATTTATATATGGTTAAGGGCGTTTTGAGGGATGTCACAATTTGGAACTTTTCAATAAAGTCCTGATTCGAAGTGGTATTCTAGAGAGTAGCAATCCTTTCTGAGTCTGCACGACGGTTAGGCAGATCTGTCTCGATGATCTCTATTCGGTGCTTTAATTGCACAACGTCTTTGTTGGCTTTCTGGGTCAAGTCTTGGAGCTTTCTGTAAGCATCCGCAGTTCTCTCTGTTAGACTGGACATAATTGACTGAACCCAAGCTTTGAAATCCTCATACTTGCAATGTGGTCCACGAGGGGATGTACAAGGTTTGGCTCGGACGATCCAATGTTCTTTTGGACGACTGTCCTCCTTGAATCTGTTCACACAAGTATTTACGCGATTGCGGTGAGAGTTGTACAAGTAGTATTGGTTCTGAAAGATGATATCCTAGGCGTCGAAGAAGCGGCGAAACTCTTGCGCGCTCTTTCCTTCGTATATAGGTGGGGGAGTCACTTTCTTCTTGGTATCTATATGGGTACCTTCTCGCAATTTATCCGCAGGACAGGGCCAGATTTGGTCCTGTTCTAGGGGAGCGAAACCACTATTCCATGCGTTCTTATTTGCAATGGAGGAGGGGCGAAAAGCAAGGGAAGCAATATTGCTATACACAAGAACACCGTTTGAAGCAGTGCCTGCGAAGGGTCTTTTAGCTCCCTGCATTGGATCAATTATCGGGTTACCTGGCAGAGTAGGGGCACCAAATGTATTCATTCCAGGAGCACTGGAAAAGTTGGCAGCAACAGGAACGGAGTTCAAGCGGGGTGTTATAAATAGTGGGACAGAGCCCCTCTACAAGACTGCGTCTTTATAGACACGTCTGTCATGTTTGTTTTTCTCTTCCAAGTCGCGGATCTTGGCCAAAAGTTGCTCAAGCACACGGCTCTTCTCTTGAAGTTGCCGGTGTCTTTGCGTATTAATAACCCTGGCGAAAGTCGCATTCTCAACTAAGTTGGGAGTAGACAATCGGGTCGAAGGGGCTGAAGGCACCGTCACGGTGGCTTTATACTCCATTTCAGTGTCCGCTTCTTCTGCGGCCATGTCATGATCTTGATTCCCTAGATCTGGGTTATCAATCTCAATAAAGGATTCTTCGTCCGTCCTAGACTCGATATTTGAGAGAGGAGCGGATCCTTTAGGTATGGTCTTAGGGACCTCGTTAGCAGTACCGGAGGACTCACCATTGTTCCTAATCTGCTGGGAGGAGGTTTGACGGCGAGTCGTTATATTGGGCACAGAGGCCGTAAAGGTAACTGCGTGATGGTTGGTAGACATGGTGGTTTTTCTGAAATATCGAACTTCCGTCCTTTAAGGTAGAGAAATTAGAATGTGAGGGGTATTTTTGGAAGGCAATAGATTAGTGTAGAAACAACAAGTTGTATTCAGTACAAGACTAATTTCTGCCGTTCTATATAGGAACGCTAGCTACTTATATGTTTAAAGGTGCCTCGGGAGTCCCTCTAGACCACCTAAACCCTTACGTACCCCGTACGTAATAACCGAGGTTAGAAGGTAACAAAAGAGGGGTAACCGGACTCTCTGTAGGGTCCGAAGTCCGAATCCTAGGCCTAGCCTATACAGCTCCGCTGTAGGGGCTTAATGGGCCCGTGCATTCCCTCATGTGGAAATCCACCTGACAAAATAATCTTTTGCTCCGTTCAGCCCCCAGTTGTTACGGCTCTGCAAAGGCACTAGGGCCCTGACGTCACGTGGGGACGTATTTGCAAGAAGGTGCTGTATTATCGAAGAGACTAAACTAAGGAGAGAAGAAGAGGTTCTCCCGGAGGGAGAAGCTCTATTTAACTATACAAATAGCGCTAGTAAGCGAAGTAGTCCGTAAGCGACTCCCCCGGATAGTGAGTCACTCGGTCAGTCGTCAAGCCATTGAATCGACTATCGATCAGAAGGACAGGCTATTATCAAGTTATTAAATCGACGAGCGTCGAATCAAGTCATTACGTCGACTACTATCAAGTCAATCTATCCTAGCGTCGAACTAGGTCTGTGACACTTACCCGAGGCGCCGTCTTTAGTTAAGCAGACCTAGTTCCGTTATATTATTCTAGATATATTCTAAACTAGCTTAAGATTATAATAACTTTTTTAATTTTAAGAAAAAAGAATATCGAGATAATATTTATAACAGCACGTGACTAGCGTGCGTAGCGAGTAATATAAATAGCTTTTACTACTCGGCTATCGGGCTAAAAGGCATAAGAATAAGGTTAGAGCCTTATTCGCTATTCTACTATATATAGTCTACACCCCGAAGTATACCCGACACGTCCCCGTCAGGGGCACGTGACGCGCATGTCACTCTAGACCTATGACAATATTAGAGAAATATTAAGTATAACTAGAAGCTTATTTATTACTAACGCGAATAGTATTCTTTTATCTATTATCCCTAGCTTATTATCCTTTAAACTTAACCCTATATTAGATAGATATCGTATAATCTCGCGGTTTATAATAGTAGACTTATATTAGAAGAACCTATAATTAAGTATAACCTTATACTTATCTTTAATAATTATTATATTATTATTAGATATAGCTTCTAGGTAAAAAATCTCGCTTATATCTCTAATCTTTAAGAGATCTTTAATCTTAAATATAAAGAATAATAGTTTTTTATCTTTAAAGATACTTAGTTTATAGCTAAAGATAAAGCGTAATAACTTAAAGACATTATTATATTTCTTTAGATCTATATAAAGAGGTATAAAAGCCCTACCTAGTTTATAAACTTTTAGTAGAATAGTATATATAGTATAAGAAACAAAGATAGTATCTAAGACTTTCTTTTCTAGTCTTATTAGCGTAACTTCTTTCTAGCTTTATTTTAGTCTTATAACTACTATCTTAAGATAATAATAGTAAATTATTATTATATTAACTTAAAAGTATATCTTAGGTATTTTAAGAAGGTATTTATTAAGGATAAAAATATAAATTAGGATTTATTAATAAAGTATTTAAAAGTACTTAAAGAAATATTTAAAATACTTTTAGAAGAGAATAATATATAAATAAATTTTTTAAATAGTTTATTCTTTTCTAGGAAACCTAATCTTAGAAAACATAATCCTAGATTTAATATATCTAATTTCTTTTATTCTCTTTACCTTAATTTATTAATAATAGACCTAATATAAATAGAAGGTTATAATTCTATTACTATTAATAACTTATATTATCTTAGTACTACGGCCTGCCCCCCTAGGTTTAGCGACCCTTTACTTCGGGTAAGGCGTATACACGGGCCAGCCGCCGCTTTTAACGTCTATAAAAGTCGCCTACCCCGCTACTCGACCCTCTTTCTCTTTAACCTTTTCTCAACACTTCCTCGCTCGGTCGTAGGGTCTTATCATACGCCGTCGACCCCTTCCTATACAGACCCGCCCCGAATAACCCCTATCGCCCCCGCCGTAGCTGAAAATGACGGTTCTAGCCGGTTCGAAGCTAGAATCCCCGATCTCCTACTCTAGATTCGATACTCTCGAGTGTCTATAACTAGTAATTCCTCCTCTAGAGTCAGCTAGATTGGTCGGGATACGAGCATAAGCACCGGCTTAGCTCCCTCCTCGCTGTTATACTATCATAGCCTTCACGACAATGCCTTAGCGGCGATTACGGCGATTACGACGGTGTCGGTCTACTTTGGCGGTGCCTCTATACGTTACGACCTGGCCAATCGAAGAAATGCCTTACGACGACGTGGCTGGCTTCTGCCTAGCTATATCGTAGAATTACGTGTTAGGGAAGGATCTCGGTGAGCTCCTTTACGCGATAGAGGCGACGATATGTCCTATATGCCTTGATCTAGACTAATCTATAACGAGAAGGGCCGATTTCTGCCTACGCGGCTGCCGTAGATAACGATCTATAGGACAATTATATTATCGAAGGTTTTACCTAGTATCCTACTAAACGAACACGAAACTCTGCCGATAAGAAGATTAGGAGTAGGGAAGGAGCCGTAGGCTATTATAGGCCAGAAGATCGTATGACCTCGGGAGGAGCTCTATCCGGAGCTATTATATACGAGAAGGATTAGTCTAAAGATTACGGGTTAAAAGGAGCGCCCTTAGTATAGCGTGCTTCCTATATCAGGACGGCATATACCGCTAGATTAGACACGAGAACATCTACGACGCGTAGCTTTACTTCTACGAAAAGAAGGTCGTTTAGGTTAAGCTATATAGAAATAGGTGTAGGCTTAAACGGATAGACGGGGTAAACTAGGTTTCGAGTAGGATTTAGCCGATTATAATACTATTTCTCGATCTTCGGTAAAGCCGATAAAGGCTAGGGTAACGAGCTTTAGTGATATTATATAAAAAGCGAGTCCTAGCTCGATTATCTAGTTATAATCACCGGCGGAGCGGCGTTTAAAGTGACGGGGTTAAAACACTTGTCAAGTCTATACGCGGCGTTCTACTACGAGAAGATAGAAATTTAACCTATATACTTAACGTTAGAGCTAGGCGACTGGCTTGATTATACTAGAATATGCCTCGGTTTCCGAGCAGGCAAGGCACTCTAGGAGACGTATATCTCTATAAGAGCTTAGAGAGCTAAGATCTTATACGCGAGACTATATTATTTTATTCTTAGAAGAGCCTACGGTAGCTACGAGCGGCAAATCTGATACGTAGATAAGAACAGTCTAATTCTAACAAACAGGCGCTTACGAGTTACTACTTAAGTCGCTTAATTTCCCTCGCTAAACACTCCGTATATTCTTAAACTGGTTTTCTCGCTCTACTTACTTCGTTTTGTTATAACTACCCTTAAGAGTACGAAATCGGTTCGATTTATACTTCCTCTATCAAACTCAAACCCGCTATTTTTTAATCGTAACACTCTCTAGCCTACTAAATCTAGCGGTGTTATCTATTCACCTACAAGTAGCCAGAAAGTACGTAGACCTACGGTTATTCCCCGTTTAGAATATCGAGCTAAGGCAGATAGAAATACGGTAACGAGTAAAGGTATACGGAGAAGTCTTACCTAAAGTAAATCATTCTGATCTGTTAATCTAGGTCGTTAGCGCGCTCTTACTATTAGCGATAATAAATCAAATAACGATCTTCTATCTCTTAAAGAGCTCTCTCGAATAGCCCTATATCTAAAGATCTTAACCGAAGCATCGAAGACGGAGCCTACCGCTTAGCGTCTAGAATAGCTAGCTCTTAACGGGGCTAGATTATAAGTCGACCGAACATAACTAGGGTTAGGTAGACGTCGGGGTGAAAGTCGAGGTAAGCGTATAGGCTATCCTTTATATTAAGAAGCGGTCCGCTGATCACACGTAGATCAACTATTAGTTCTCGATAATGACTACTTAGATAAGGCCGAAGAAGGCACTTCTAGTAATGTCGATACTCGGCGTATTAGACGGGATACGAGTCCGTATAACACCCTCGTAACCTTAGAACTCGCCCCCGGGCCGACAAAGTCTATTAATATATCCGGTCTATAGTATGACGTAGAAAAGGGCTACTATATCGGCGAGCCAGCTCTAAGACTTAGGTCTTATGAGTAGCAAGGCGTCACATCTGCTCTCGTATAAGATC
This sequence comes from Cudoniella acicularis, assembly GCA_013054445.1. NCBI lineage: Eukaryota > Fungi > Ascomycota > Leotiomycetes > Helotiales > Helotiaceae > Cudoniella > Cudoniella acicularis. The sequence continues at coordinate 12,880 of JAAMPI010001041.1, forward strand.
AACTCTAGATCCTTTCTCCGCCGTCCGAACCGCTATAAGACCAGATCAACTAGTAATATGTCGGCAGTATCGCTTAGAGCACGTTAGTAGAGCCTACGCCTCACTCCCTACCTTCGCCTCCTAACTATAGCAATGATAGATAGACTGATAATAGCACGGCTAAATTAGAGAAAGAACTAGGGTTAGCTTTAATAGAGCAAGTGAGTTTATCGTCGGCTAGTACGCCAAGCTCCCTACGTCCTCGCTTAGATAAGACACTATAGGACGTGATCTAGAGTCGAGAACGCACCGATACTACCGGTAGTCGACTAGAAGAGCCGTAAGATACTTCTCGACATAACACCCTAGCTTAGGCCTTTAAGGAGGGGGAGCCGCGAGAAGAAGAACTAGTAGGAGCGGTAGGAGGGGTAGAGATATAATAGCAGGAAGAGCTCAGGTGGCCCGACCTCGTAGTAGTAGATAGCACGGACGACCCTAATAACAAGGTAGCCACCGAAGCTCTACTAGCCACGTAACTCGAGATCGACGAACATTATTTTCGACTTCGTAGGATCCGTTCCCTAAAGCTTGTAAGACGCTAGAGAAAGACAACCTAGTACCGGGTTATATAGGGGGAACATCTAAACAGGTCGGATTCTTAGGTAAACGAAGACGATATACGGATATTAATACTATAGCCGCCTTATAAACGATACTCTTAAGGCCGGGTTCTACTAGTAGAAAGGGATGTTATTCGAGTTTATCGTATACGCTATACTAGGTATAATAAAGGTAGGAAAATTTTCGAGTACCTAGCCTATAAATCCCGTACCTAGATTACTAAAGATCAATTAAGAATCTCACTTAATATTACGTTACTCTTTAAGCTTAAAGGTAAGTAGTCGATTAAAGAGAGTCCTAGTTTAGAAGAACTTAAAAAACATGTCGCTAACAGAACACGTCTTATATAGCCGCTCCTCCCCTATCCTCGAGCCACGTATATTCTTAGGTCTATCTTAGGCATCTAGCGACTCCGATCGATAAAGATCACCGCCGTACTTTACGAGACTCTCGAAGTCCCTATCCCTCTACTTTATCCGACCTAATACCTGGCGATAAGCTTAAGTCAGGGAAACGGAGAGAGAAGCGACGGCGTCAGGATATATATATAGAGATCAGTAACGAAATATAGCCTTCTACAAACATCGATAACACCTATAATATAGGCGACGAAGACCTATAGCCTATAAAGCGACGAAAGCTATACGCGGCGCTTATACCTCTCGTGTCGCCTTCGACTACTAGCCTCGCGATTAACGTCGCGTAGGCCTAGGCTAGTCACGGATATCCCTTAACCTTGTTTAATAACGAGTAGCGCTATACCTCGCGTGCTTCTCGAAGTCCTATTACGATAATAGGAGTAATACTAGTTGCCGAATATCACGAATAGCCCTTCTACGGCCGCCTTAAATATATTAAGATCGGGAAAGAGATAATATATAATCTCGAGTTCTAGTTATCGTATGTCCCGGAGCACCTCTATATCCCTATTCTTTCCGAAGCGTTAGGCATACGTTCTAATAAGAAGACACCTATAGAGGCTATAAACCCCTATAAAGCTAGTATATATTCTAAGACGTATGTTATGTCTTATATGCCGGGTAAGCAACTGACCTAGGAGTAAGAGAGCCTGTTAGCTAAGATAGTTTACGAAGACAAAACCTAGAAAGAGATAGGACAGTAGTTCCTAGGCTATATACTCCCGTCACTAAAAGAGAACTACTTTATAAAGTAAGGGAGACAGCCTCGAAAGCGGGGTCGAAAGCCTAGTATAAGATAGAGGGTATAGATAACAATTAAACAAGCTTTATATTAGAAGTCTAGAGTTTATTTAGTTTATCCTTTTACTTGATATCCTTTACGAAAAAATTGCTCTTTTCCTAGGTTATAATATACTAGAAAGGTGTCTATAAACGCTTTTCTATTTCCTTCTGCCCCCGGGATTTCTTATAAAGTTATAATCTCTACCCCGCTCCTTTAAGAAGTCTTTTATCAATTTCTACCCGTAATCTTATGTTTTCTGTCTTAAACTTGCTTCCTTATTTTAGCGGTCTTCTTTCTATCTATTCCTAAGGATAGCCCCCTTTAGGTCAAGATCCCTATCCCTGATACTATTATCCTTCCCCGTCCTCTCTCCCTCCCTCCTTTATATTTAGGCGATGATATATCTAAACTTTGTTAGTATAGGGTCGACAAGTCTTTAGCTTATAGTATTTATACTCGAAAATATACTAGTACGGGCCGCTATAGTATATAGAGCAAACCTACTAAATAAGTGTTGATTCGGACTTAAAGAGATTAAATAAGTAGTTATAATAGCCTAGGACGGCTATAATAAAAGTGTGTCGTAGTGATATATGTATAGATAAGGGTAAGGTAATTCGACGAAGACTTGATTTAAATTAACAATAAATATAAAAATTATATAGGAACTATAATTGCTTTATATGATCGTTTAATACTTCGTATACTGTTATTTTAATTTTTTAATTAGACATTACTTAAGAACACGTATAATATTCTTTAGTAAAGTCATATAGGTAGACGTGTCACGTAAATCAGAAGCGAGTAGGAAAAGGGAGTAATAGTATATTAAAGGACAAGTACCAAGTAGACACTCGAGAGGAGCACACACTAAACATACTATACACTAGCCTATACTATAAGCGAAGGTTTGACCAGGGTTTAAACAATTAAATGGCACTTAAAAATATACTAGTACGGGCCACTATAGTATATAGAACAAACCTAGTGACTATAGTCAGAACTCGCCTCTTCGGCCTTTATCTACCCTCGTAGGCAATCTAGTCTAACGTGGTAAGAGTTTTGACCAAGTAAGTACTATAAAACATCACGACATCGACGAGAATCCTATACACCTCCCCTTATACGGGAGATTGTATATCTATCAGTAACAGGAACCTGATACCGTTTAATATAATTACTACCGCCATATAGCATATTCCGCCGTACGTTTCACTATTAACCGAGAAGCCTTAATCAATAACGCGAAGCCCGCGAAAACCTCTAGCTAGTATAATAGCCAAACTATTCGATCTCTATCACCACACGCGACATATCACTATATATAGAACACAGAGAGGAAGTCGCTCTACCTTAGGCCAGATTTATCTTCTTAAGATTACACTTAACCTCTTTAGCCGTCCTATACTACCTAGCCTAGCACTTGTATACAACCTCCCCAACTAACACTTCACTAAGAGTAGGAAACTGACGCGACCTGAACTTGTCTACGATCTGCTCCGCATCGTTCGATAGGTCTAATTCCTTAAAGGGCGGATGACCTTCTATCGTGATTCGTAAAGTAGATTATAGATCCTAAAGAAAATATATCCGTCTTTCGAGTCGCTATATTAGGGTCTGATCGTAGTATTAACGACTTAACGTCCTCGAAGGAAGGCCTATCGACTCGAATCGTACTATCAGGATTTAAAAGCTTCCCTTAAAAGTCGCAAAGTTTGATGTTAAGGTTATCGTCGAGGAGTATAGGTATTATAGTAAAGGACCCCGTGTTTACGCATTTTAGCGACACCTTCTACGGCCTATAAGGCCTACTTTAATTTATTCTAAGTAGACAAATATATGTTTATATCTAGATAAGAAGAGACCGATCTATTACGTATATGCTCAAGTAACAGCCCGTCTATATACTTCCCCTTAAACTTAATAAATCGAGGGTACTGTCCTAATGTTTCGAATATCTGACCTTTTATCGTAAGACTATCGGTCTACTCTTTTCGTATCAACCTATAAATTCTTTCCCCTCTAGCGTTAAGACCCGAGGGGTAAATTCGTATACTTGAGAACTATATCTTTATTGACTAGACTAATAAATTTGTTACTATTATAAGCAATGATACGCTTAACACCGCTCGGAAGCTAGGCGTTAGACGTGATATCTGGCTTCGGGTTTTCTAGTAATAGGACGAATAAAAGCTCTTTAAGATCGTTTACGCCGAGCTATAACTAGAATAGTATTACCGTTATTAATAGCTTCCTAGTTCGACTTGTATAGGGTAGCTACGGGGTTAAGGCCTCTCTTGTTCTAAGTGATCGCGATGGTTTTGATTTTCGGGAGCCTAAAGGCGGGGTCGCGAGGCCTAAAAATCGCTAATATGCCTTAAAAATAGGCCCTATAGCCCGTATCCCTTATTTTCACCTGAGGCCCTTACGAGCCTAGTAAGGTACGTCTACGTTTTTAGGGCATTTTAATAGTAAATATTAATTAAAGAATTATAAACTTTCGAATATTAGCGAATAAAAAAGAAACTTTATCTTCTATATCTCTTAAACATAAGTGTCTTTATTATAATTATTTCTAGTTATTTTATAATATTTAAGTAATCGCGATAACTTTAGTTTTTAAAAGCCTTAAGGCGGGGTCGCGAAGCCTAAAAATCGCTTAACATTATATTATATTTCTATGACCTATTAGAGGGCTCCGCGACGAATAACACCTTAAGATAAATGCTACGGCAGGGGACGACCCCCGGATATTATTCTAACTCTAGTATACCCTTAAATACCTCTAAATCGCAGACCCTTTAGCTCTTCTCTCTATCGTCTTATCGTAATCTTTTTCCTATAACCTACTAGTATCCTACTTCTAAACAGGCAAAACTTTAGGACAGTTAATCCTTAGAGTACGTTATAGCCCTTTGAATTATTATATATGTTAAGATTATTTATATTATAGAAATATATAAGTAACGTATCCGTTATTACGTAGGATATAACTATAATTATGCCTATGACTACGCTAGATATATAACAGCTTTAGCACGCCCGGATCAGGCACTTTATATACCTGCTAGTAGGTCTCTCCGAGATCTTCCGCGATCTCTCGATATATAGGATCAAAACCTGCCTAGAGTATGCCCGGCTTACGCCGGCAAGTCTCCTCCTAGCTCCTAAGGCTCTTAATAATTTTATAAGTCTAACTAATAACAAGATATTTTAGTTTTATAAAGACTTATAGCTAATCAATTATCTATAGGAAGTACTAGTATTTAAGGTTGGCCAGATTAGAAGGAGCGAAGGCAGTAGTTATAGAAACATAGGAAATATTTGTGTTCTTATTTATTAAGTAATATAAGTCTTTTGTCTATTATTATAAGACTTCGGGTAGTTACTAAGAGTCCTGCCACGAGAATACTTATTAGCACTTCGTCCCGGAGGTATCAAAATAATCCTATGCTCCGTATACTATCTTACGTAGCAATTGCTTTTTGACTTATAGCCGTGGGCAGAGTTTCCGTCCTCTATAAACAAAGGCTCGGTAGAAGGCCGAAGAAGGTGAGTTTGTGCGGCAAAGGCCTCTAAAATGCCCTAGATATGCGGCGCGAGGATTTGGGACAGGTAGTCGGTTTGCTTAAAGGCTCCCCTCTTACCAGAACCGTAAATAAATAGTAAAGGACTCTTATAGCTATATCTAATTACCCCCTAAGCGTTGACTGGTGTTATATAGCCGCGGTAGAACTAATGTTAAATACAGGTTTCGTGGCACCTTTCACCCTTCTTTCTCGTCACTCTCTGCTTTATAGTCCTTCCGCCGACTAAAAAGGTCACCTCGTCCGACCAGAGTACCTTTAGCTACTCTACTGTCCAGAATATATATATAATTGCCTAGAGAAAGCGTGCGAGGACTTGTGCGGGAGTGAGGTAGGGCTTCTGGCAGGCTACGCATCTGTAGTAGCCCCTCTGCTTTAGTCGGGTCGTAAGCGTCTCTGGCGTACAAGAGAGCTTTAATTCGTCGCGTAATTATACCTAATTAAGAACTCGATTATCCTAAGAGTCCGAGAGATACTCTATTGCCTCATTAACCTGTGCGTCGCTGAGCTCTTTAGGTCGCCCCGTCCTGGCTAGCCGTCTGCGTTCTAGGGCGGGGTAGCCTAAAATCTGAATAACTGTCGTTTTGCTCAACCCGTAGCGCTCTATAATCTCCTTAACCGACTTCTTTCTAAAGCTATAAAGCTAGCGTATCACTTCCTTATGTTTTGTTGCTATTTCGAAGCCAGGAGCGTGGTTAAAGACGAATAGGGGGGTCGACGGTGGCATAATTAATTATTTTTATTAGGGTGTGTACGGGGTCGCTAAAGGCCTGAAAACGTAGACTTAGCTGACTAGGCTCGTTAGAAAGTACCCTAACCTGCTAAATAGCTAGTATCTGACTACTAAAACGAGCTAGTACCTTATTACCGCGACTTCGAAGTAGACACTATATCTTTTCGACCGACCGCTAGTACCGACCTCTTAATTAAGCCTATCGAGCCCTTATAGGCTAGTACCTTAACTACTATACCGATAATAGACCCCGAAATTATAAGCTAGGTATATAAGCTAAAGTCTTTAATCGATAGAAAACACTAATTCGCTCGTATTATCGATATCTCGACTAGAAAATTAATCTATTATATAATTAGCTAGTCTCTTTAACCTACTACCCCTCTTTCCGCTTAAGAGTATAGACCGTCGAAGGAAGCTTTAAAGATAGACCTTTAAGCTTTTATAAATACCGTCTTTCGAGAACTCTTAAAGCCTTCCCCGCCCTCTCCTATCGATGTCGTAAAGGCTCTTCGAGCTTATATTATAGCCCTAGATAAGATTATCGTTTCGCGATTAATAGTATATACGATATAGCTAGTAGAGCCTATTAATCGTATAGTAGTAGTAGTAGAGAATATCGATAAAAATATAATAGGTATATTAAATCAACTTAATAGAAGCTATAGCTAGGACACTTCCGTAGAGCTAGTACCTTACTATTATACCGACCGATCCCTTAAAGTCGACACTATATCACTAAGAGCTAGTACCTAACTACTATTATAGAGCTAGTACCTTACTACTATACCGACTGATCTCTCGAAGTTAATACCGTGTTACTAAGAGCTAGCACCTAACTACTACTATAGAGCTAGTATCTTACGGCTACCTTTAATAGAGGATTAGATAGAGGGATTAGATAGGGGAGACAAGCTATAGAGCTAAGGGCTAGCTCTCCTAAAGGGGAGAATAATATTATAGATCTGGTTTAGGGGTCTAGTTAAGACCGATCACGTAACCTTATATCGTATATATAACCTCGTTTTAGACCTCGTCTAAGCTCTTTACCTTAGTATTCTAAGTAATAGAACTACTTTACTGTTAGCGCTGTTATACTTAAAAGAAGGGGTCCTAGACGCCTTAGAAAGACTTAAAATAAGACGCTCTTTCTTAGTTCTTTTTCTATATAATAGTTTTTTTATAAAAGATAGTTATATCCTAGGTTTTATTAAGGCCTATTAGTTATAATAACTTTAGGATTTAAATTTTATAATTTAAGTCTAGTTATTAAAAAATAGAAAAATAGTTAATTATAAATAACTATTCTTTAGACTATAGATATCTAAAATAATCTAATATTAGAATATTTTAAACAAATAAATAAGATATATAAAGCTATTTATAAGCTCTTATTAAACTATTTTAAAATATCTTCTAAAATATTACTAGTCTCTAGATTATTTTCTTTAATATTATATTAAATTATTAGTTAGAGAAATACTAATATTATAATAAAAGCTTATTATAAATATATATATCTTTTAAAAGACTTAAAACTTATAAATTATTTCTTATATTAGGCTAAATATCTTATTATCTTAGTCTAATATAATAATAATATTAGTATTTTTATTAACTTTATTAAGATAAGTCTAAAACTTTATATTATATAAATATAAATCTTTATATTCTTAAAAAAATCATAAGTTAATAAGATAGTATAGAAATAATAGAAAAA
>JAAMPI010001042.1:0-20702 GCA_013054445.1 Cudoniella acicularis
GGGGGTGTGCCTATTTGTTGGGAGCCGCTTTGTAATAGGTCGGCGGGGTTTGGGGGGAGGTATTGTAAGGATCATGAGGGGAATTGATTGGTGGGTTGGGGTTTTGGAAGTTGGGAGGAGAGATGGGAGGTGGGCAGTTTGGGGATGTTGTTGGAAAATTTTAATGTTTAATTCTGGTTTGGAATTGTGGAGGAGATGTGTTTTTCATATTTAACGTTTGATGATTGTGCTAATCTTAATGACATAATGATTCTTACGTCCTGCAAATGCTCGTTGAATAGATGGAAAAGTAAAGACTTTCCCGAGAAGTAGCAAGGTTTGTAATCGCTGAAACATTTAATTTTAGTTTGGAATTTTAGAAACTTAGAAATCTTCGAAAGTGAATTAAGGGAAAAAATCCGGACGAGAAGTCGATACTTCTTAGGATGTGAAGGATTTGTTGCACTGCGCAATGGTGTGAGACATCCAGCACTTATAAAAAATCGAATTTCTTAATTAAGAGAAGAAAAAACATGAGTTGGGATGAGAAGACTAACAAGTAGCATGTTGCTTTTTGTTACTCATCGCAGTTTTGGAAGATTTTCGGAATATCCTAGAAGCTTGACGAAAGAGGAAATTGCACTTCGGACGAGAAGCCCAGTGAAGAGGTGAGAAGGGGTTTGTTGTATTTTGGCTTTCCTAAGGTCTCCGATGCCTAGCCTTTGGAGAAAGGAATATGATGCGATGAATGGCAAGACTGTGGTGTTGAGCCCAAAAAAAAGAAAAAAAAGTCAAGCAGAAAGGATATTTTGACAAGTTAATCCTTTGCAAATTGGAGATGGAAAGTACTAATTAAAGTATGGGAATTGACAAGGAGAGTTCAGAGCTGCCATATCAAATTCGGTCAACTTGAGCAATAGGAGGCAATACAGCAGACAGGAATTTGATCGACTGTGACAAAACAAGAGGACAAGCAGCAACATCCAAACAAGTACACAATTCAAATTAAATGGTATTAAGGTTAAAGGGTATCATGCATTTATTTTCTAATCCACGCGGTCTTTACTTCGTGATTGCGGGGTTGCCCCTTTGCTCGTAATCTCAACAACTCGCATGTCAAGGTTCACTCGGAACTTCTTTCCGCGCCACATGACAGTCGAACCTCCAAGGCAAGCCCATGTCCAGATTGGAAGGGCGAGAACTTCTCGACCAAGCCACGCGAAGAGCCATTCTCCAATGGGTCTTCTCGGCCCATTTGGCGGTCTCGCGAAGGATGGTGTATCAGAATCAAGCTCGACAGAAGCCCCTGAATGAAGCTTGGCGTATACCAGAGAATCCACACCCATCCAAACCAAGACGCTTGCTAGCCAGAAAGTAGCAAATCCAGTCCAGGTTTGTGATATCCCGAATGTTTCATGGAACCAAGGTAAAGTTGTGGCAGCAAATGCTCCATAAGCAGAACAGAGAATGGGCTCCACACCAGGCTCGACAAAGGTTGCCAACATGACCGTCAATTTTCGAACTCGGAGCCACCGCACTCTACGTGCAATGTACTCTGGAATTGACATGCCAGCCATAGGTTGAATCGCCAAATCACCAAATACTAGTCCATGCTTGTAGAACTTTACTCCATTTTGTTCCTCCGTGACCTTCTTCCGCCACAGTATGTCTCCAAACAAATGATCTTCGCAGATATTCTCTGAAAAGAAATCGATCCCTGGAGAGTATTGAGATGAAGAGGATGTTAAGCAGTCGAGATGTGATTTCCGGAACATGTTGGATTTTCCCACAATGCAAGGTGCAATAGAGACAGTATTGATGGCCATGTAGAACTTGGCATGAGACGAAGCCATAAACATCTCTTCCAATCTTCCGCCTCCTTTTCGAAAGCCTACACCCATACTGGATTCGTCTTTTGGCGGTGTAGAAATCTTGTATGCTGCAGAATTGGTAGATGATGCTTGTGCCTCTTCCCCGTGTCCTTCCAGCAACCCTCGTGTCTCTTCACCAACACTTGCACCCACATTGTCGACGACAAGAGGAAGTTGATGTACAAATTTATACGGCACAGCTTTTCCGTTCTTCTGGTATCCGCAGAGCTTGTCCACCATTCGTCCAGCAACACCTTTCCCAACCCAAACATTACAGTCTAGGGCCCAGATGATATCTCCTTTTGCTTCTCTATATCCCCGACTCATGTTTCTAATCTTCGGGTTTGGGCCAAGGTTATGCGTCTCTCCATTTCCACTAAGGTTGGGATCCTCCTCTTCCACAAATATTTTTGCATCGAAGCCTGGGAAATCTGCCAGCAGATGCCGCAAGACTGGGTATGCCGGATCATCGGTTGTAGATATACAAAAGTATATTGTCAATTTTTCTTTCGGGTAAATCTGTCGAAAGGTGGCAGCAAGACATTCATATAGCTGGGGCTCGAGGCCTTTGACAGGTCGTAGAATCGTTATATGGGGAACGTGTTGGATTTTGAGGGTTGGAGAGACGGCTGGCTTGGGCCTGGAGGAGTAATGGCGGTATCTGCGAGCATCAGCATCAGCCTGAAGTATTTCTGCAGAATTGGCGTTTCATAACCTACATCTGGGTGAAACCGATCGCTTGGACGAGGAGGATAAAAAAGTACCAGATTCCGCAGACTGCGGCTGCGGTGAAAATCAACGACATGTCATGATCTCGGGCGACAACGGCTGCACGCGCATCAGAAGCCAAGGAAGAATCAAGAGGCAATATTGCCGTAGGAAGGTCGAGTTAGACCTGAGTAACCTTTTCTGGCCAAAACTGCGACAAAACCCGCGACTTGCTGTGGCAGTTCCGAGTCACGTGGCGCTGCCGGAGTTTTTCGCGCCAAATATTTTTCTCGAGGTCACAGAAGAAATGCTCCCACCATAAACTCCACCATCCGCGCAAAATTTTCTCAACCCCTTCGAGAAGCACATTTGAAGCTGTAAGTCCACGATCAATTCCTATTTCCAGCACATAGACACAGGCTGCGGCCATGCATGCGGTGATGACACCTTACGATGCTTAGGAGATATGACTCTGACTTTATGTCGTTCTCCAATGCTGGCTCAATTCCTTCGGGAAGACTACAACGGTATCTGAGCATGTTACAATAATTCGCAGTTGAGAAGAGGATGTTCTTTGATGCCTGCTAACTTTGTCGTCGTCCAGAAAGCTCGACATGACTCCGCGATAGCATTGTCTCCCCACCATGGCAGACACACAAAATCTCCCCATCCAGGTCGATGTCTCTCCGACTCCTCCAGCCGCAGAGGTGAAACCTCCAAAACCTCCCCGACCATCTGGTCCTACAAGACACCAGCAACTGAACAAGCTTTACGCGCTCCCAGCTCCTCTTCGCACTTTTCCCCTTCCTACCTTCGTTCCGCATAACCCGTTATCTCTGTTTCACATTCTCTATGCTTGGGTATCGCAGGTGATTAAGCCACAGCCTTCACATTTTGAGCCGCTTTACCAAGGTTGGTTTTCTCCGGAGACCCGGTCGGTACACGTCACAGACATCCGATCAATCCGAGGTTTGTGGGAACAAGGGTTTTATGGGAAAGGGAATTTGAGTCGAAGCGAACCTAGTTGGCTAGAACGAGAAAAGACACGAAGAGGTGACAAGGCGAGGACGACCAGTGAGGAGCTTACGCGGCGAAGACGTCTTGAGCGGCAGCAAGTGAAGTGGGAGAGGGCACGAAAAGAGAGAGAAGCAATTGATCAAAGGCTTCTTGATGAAGCAGCAGTTGCGCTGGAAAATGGAAACGTTGAAGCTCCGACGGCTATAGAAATTAACGGGGAGGGGCTTGAATCGCAAGGATTGGTACTCGCTTCTACGGATATTGTCGAAGGCATCCCAGTTCTGGAACTTGAGCCAAACATCCAAGAAGTCAAGGAGTCGATCTTTTCCGGAGATTCTGAGGCGAACGGTGTCGAAAGCACTCCTGTCCCAGAGATCGAGACGATTGTTTTGGAGGAAGCTGAGGAGTCTGCTATCCCCCAGGATCCTTCAGAAGCTCCACGAATAACTGAAGATGCTTGCAATTTGGTTCTCAATGGTGTCGACAGTGATTTGGTTTTGTTCACAACGAAATATCCATCCCCAGTCGGTCCATTGGAGCTTTTAGCACTTCCAAATTCGGCAAACAATAGCCCTTCGGGAACAGAAGTGGTTAAGGAATTGTCAATGCCAGTTATTACTCGTGTTGGCGACCATACCCTAAGCCACCTAAAGCGTATCCCATCGCCTGTTGGTCCATCGGGAATTCTGTCGCCCCCGAATTTCGCCGTTGGTTCCTGGCTTGACACCAGCAGCGAGATCGAAACAGTTGGCTTTGGTCATCGGTATTCATGCGAGGTCTCTGTGAATTCTTCCGCACCGATCAAATCTTTTATTGCCCCAGTTGGACCAATGGAAATTCTAGCTTTGCCAAACTCAATTGAGCCTGTCACTCCACCCGTTGAACTTGCTGAGTGCATCAGTCCCATAGTTGCAGAGCCTGTTCATGGAGGTGCGGGGCCAGAAGTTCACAGAGAACTTCCTGAAAACCTTGCCACTTCGGTTGCCGAGCCGGAAGTTCCTGTGACGGAAGTTGTGGATGAAGTTGTTGCAAACTCGATTATGAATGGCAATGGCTCGCTGGCCCCTGTCACTCCAGCCGAAGTTACTGAAACTATTGATACCTCAGCTGCTGAGCCTCTTGATAAAACTGCAGGACCGGAGGTTTTGGATGAGGTTGTTGGCGGCCCGATTCCAAATGGCAATGGAACAACTTATGTCAACAGCTTGGGGATGAATGAACATTCGACAGGGATCAAGGCTTTAGACATTGACAGCAGTGACGAGACTGGCAATGGCTCGTCACTTTCCGAAGAAACAATTGATGCGAATGGCTCCGCAAGCTCAGCACCGCTTGATTTAACAACACCCGGAAGGAAGCGGCAAAAGAGTGTTCGGTTCTCCCCAACTGTGGAGAAAAACACATTCATTCAGTCGGAGCCTCCAAGTCCAGACCGGGGTGTGAATACTGCCATTGAGGAACCTCTTGTTATCAAACAACAGGAGCATACCCAGCTCACCCTCGAAGAAGCTTTCTTTCTTTCATATGGCCTCGGCGCTCTCACCGTACTCGATCCCTCCACAAACTCCCCGATATCGAATAAAAATCTCTTCGCCCTCTTCCGAAAGACATCGTATTTTCCACCTCGAGATAACCATATTTCTCCAGATGATCCATTCATGCTAAATTACATTGTGTACCACCACTATCGTTCCCTTGGCTGGGTTCCGCGGTCTGGAATCAAATTCTCAGTTGATTTGATGCTCTATATGCGAGGACCAGTTTTCACACACGCCGAATTTGGTGTTATCATTCTGCCATCCTACAGTGATCCATATTGGAGCAGCACTGTTTCTTTACAGGAGTACGCGAAGTCAAAGCAACGTCGAACTTGGGCCTGGATGAATTGTATAAATAGGGTAATTTCCCAGGTTAAAAAGAGTCTGATTTTGACTTACGTGGATATTCCCGAGCCTTTGAGCGCGGAAGAGGAAAATCAATTGGGCATTGATGGCGTTTTGGGAAGGTACAAAGTCCGGGAATTTGTCTTGAAACGATGGGTGGCAAATCGCAGCCGTGATTAGGCTTAGTTATGAAGTGTATGATTACGATTAATGTCTTGATATCCTTAATGGAGTGACAAATGCCATTAAGCCTGTTTTATCTTCAACTTTTCTTCTATCCAGGCTGTTTCTATGGGCCGTATCTTTTGGAACTTCATGTCTGTGATCTATACTTGCAACTTGGTCAGAGCCAGTTCAATGTTCTTTGATTTTGTGTTAGCGAAGGTTTGAAATTTTGGAGGCTTGCAGCATCACGAATCTGGAGTAGTTCTCGCTGCTATGCTGAATTTCCATGAAACAGATTCAAGTGAATCAAGCACTCGTACCCTTCGGACCGCTGGCGATCTATTCACTTGTTCTTCACTACCACTCTTTCTCCCGCTACCCACGTGTTATATAATAGACATACTCACACATCAAGACAGTCATCAACACGCTGCCTTCGTCCAAGCTCGACCACTGAAGTTACCTTTGTGGGAATTCTCGCATGCAGCTGGCCCTATCCGCGCTGGCACTAACTACGCGGGCTGGGATTGTTTTTTTAGGTACAACTTGCTTTGTCTGTTGAGTTCCTAAAGCTGGAAGTTGTTTGAATTTAGGAGCGAGTGCATGGGGCATAAGTGGGGATGCTTGTGTGACAGCGCTCGAGTTCAGTGACAGGAACTCTCTTATCAATACACTGCTACTTAGCAATAAGCGTCGAGACTATTTAACTTGCCAACCATTTCCAGATACAGCAGGGTAGAGTCAGCTTGAGCTTTGGTAGTCTTGCGTGACTAGAGGAGAGGGAAAGAAGCTCGCGTAGGGCGAAGGATCCTGAAAGAGAATACGTGGTATCGGTACATGATTTGCTCTTTGGAGTGAGTTGGTTACTAGATTATATTTTTTATGCCTTACTACATAATGAGGTGTACGTGCAGGTGTACTGTGGTCAATTGGGGGAGTGGAGAGTTTAATACGATTTTGATATGAGTGAATCACTAGGTCATGCCATTTACTCTTTTGAAATTTCCGGATACTAGGTAGTCTGTTTATTAGTAAGGACCAAGATATATAAATTATTTCAAAGGTGCTTGCCACTACTCCGTCAAGGTAATGCCCTTGGAAAACATTCAAAATTGGCCAAGGATTTGGGTTGGCACAACCTGCAAGGACTGGGGACTTCTTTTATTTAGCAGGCTTTCCGCTTTTGTCATTGAATTTTACTAGTTAGAGGTTAGATTCGTTTCCTATCGCTAGTGGCAAGTTGATGCCCAGTAAGTGAGAACGCCTATCTGACAGCAGTTGAGCTGAATGACAGCAAGTCTCTTGTTGGTAGCGAATAAATAAGAGTCGATTCATTAAAGTCAATTAAATTCATAACCAGCTCGTTGACAGATTTCACACTCTCTATGAATCCTAGATTTAGTTAGAGATAATTGGCTATTTCTGTCCATTTGGTAAAGTGTCCGGTATATCTGTCAACTCTAGGTCTAGTAAGTCCATCAAACGTTTAGGGCTTTCCGGGATACTAGTTACTTGATATTTCTCTTCATCTACTTTAACTCGAGCAAGTGGCCGGAAAGAGGAAGCTTAACTTCTCTTCTTTTGGAACTGCCAATGTCCCAAATTGAAAGCGTAAGTGTAGCTATTCACTTTGCATTTATCAAGCCAATTTAGTCTCTATACGGTACAAGAGGGGAAAAAAGATAGTCTATCTGTTCCTGCAAAATTGTGCTGGTAGACTCTCTACCTTTTATATAAAGCCAACTGTTGTGCTCTTGTTTAGTGTTTAGGCCCGTGAGGTTAGAACGTGATAGAATTATACAAACACTGGAACGCGAATTAGAATCACAATATCAAGAATTCTTTATCCAAAAACTATAATATAAATAAAACATAATACGATTTAAATATTATATATAACATCGAGAAAGCGTGTTAAACACTTGAAAAGCATTAAATATCTATTAAGGAAAAAGATACTAATTTTAGAGACCTAATAGAAGACGCCTTTAGCTGCAGATCCTTTCGCGACCACCTGGTTCTCCGTACGCATTGTTCTAATTGTTGTTTGTTCTACAAGTTCATATGTGACAAGAAACAAGAAACGAGACATTATTCAAGCAGATGACAATAAAACCACCAGAAGATAATAAAGAAGGAACCATGAACAAAAGGCAGAACAAAAAGGTAGAACAATGCATTATGATGCGAACAACTATTTGATAAGGAAATAAATTTAGCGTCAACATTACACTAGGTTTCCCTTCCACACAACGCAAACATGTCATCCAACTCCAACTCTAACTATCAACTCCCACTCCGGCGAAACACCCATCTAACTATCCCCGCAGGAGCGCCACGCAACCCCTCTAATTTTCACGGCTGTTCCCGTCTCCGCTGCCCAGATTGCCGCCCTTGCCGCTATTTCCAAGTCGAGGAAGACAGAGATATGCATTATTTCCAACAGCACATTCTCAAGGCCCCTCGAGATCTCCCCCCTCCTTATAAGAAATTGGAATATGAGGATGCGGGAAATTATAATGGGCCGTTGGGGAAGGGAATGCACGTTTTGGAGCTGGAGAAGTTTTTGAGTAAGGATATTGAGGAGATAAAAGAGGGGAAGGAGTTTAGAAAAAAGGAGACACGTGCTGAGGATGAAGGTGAGTTAAATACCGCGAATAGTAAGGATTAAGTATGAGCAGGGGAAGTAAAGTATATTCCTAATTGCCAGATAACTATTTCATGTAAGAGCTCACGGACTTGCTCGCCGTACACCCTAACAGCCGGCCCCTTTTTCTACCACTACTAAATATAATCTAATAAGTAACTCGGCCTGTGACTGTAGAAGGGAGTTAAATTGAATCGAGTTCTCTATATTAAATATTTGTTTTTAAAGAGTTTAGAAGGTTCTAATACGTTAGACGTAGTGTTGTTGTTAGAGGCCTCGCTTCGAAGGCGTACGGCGAGTAAATCCGTGAGCTCTTACTATATTATCGCACGGTAGCACATTGCTCTATTTTAGGATATACAGTTGAAAAGTTAAATAGCTTTAGAGTCTACGAAACTAAAATTCTTTAATAAATAAATACTTATAAAATCCCGATACCTGTACTAATGTTCTGATTAATTAATAATTACTAAATAGTTTATTAACCTTTTTAGTCTACTTGGAAAGGTATCTAGTAAATCTATCAGCTATATGTCCAGTAAATCTATTAAATGTTTATAGCTTGCAAGGTTTAAAGGCTGTTAGTTTCTTGATATTTCTCTACACCTGCTTTAACTCGATCAAGTAGCGAAGGGTGGGAATTTTGGGTTCTCTTATAAGAATCAAAATCCACATTTAGATATAGCTATTCACTATATAGTCATCACCCATTGCAACTGAACTATATTAGCAATGCTTTTCTAGATTCTTCTCGCGCAAAGGTGCTAATCAACACCTCCTATATCGATGGCATTATTGCGAATTTTTTTAGCCCGTGAAACCTAGATATAGGCCCTAGATGTTGTCCCAGGTTACAGCATAACGAAAACTGAAATCCTAATTGGAAGAAGAGCTTAGGTTCTAATTCGGATCATCCCGTCGAAGGACGTCTGAAATATTATCTTTTGGTGCTAGTTAATTTTCCAAACTAAAGAGTGAAAATATTTCTTATAGAGAGTACGAGTAACGACTCAATCTGGTGCGAACGGGGATTTCTGCTTGACAGCAGTTAACTCAAGTGACAGGGAATATCCTGTTGCTGTTGCTGTGGCTAGTGGCGGTAAGGTAGCATGAAGTTGTCAAGCTACTTTGCATAAAACTCTCCCGGTGTGATTTTGTGATGTTCCGGGTGTTTCTGAGCTGGCACCTAGTGTTACTGATATTGAACCAGAATGCCTCTGGAAAAGGCCCGTCTCTAGAATAATTGAGAGCTGATGCTATCTAGGTGGTGTTTGCGCTGATTGTGATGTTAGAGAGAAAGGAGTTTTATATAGTTGTTAACAATTAAATTAGTGCCCGCTGGCCACTGGATCTACGAAAAAGTGCATTTTGATTATCCTTAGCCTTCGGACTCTTTTTTCACTTCAAAAGATTACTGTATCTGCCATAACTATAGCTAAACAACAAGCATCTGAATTAACGCCATTTAGAACCCAAGCAAGTGTATCTTGGGACTACTCAATGGTTTAGGTCATAAACGAAGATATAAAAACAGGGATGTCGAGCCTGTCTTTAGCCTAAGGAACGTTAATATAAAGGAGCAAAATAAGATTCTTGCATGGACATGCAATCGCGGAATGTTCATGGCATTGCGATAAACACTTTTCATAATGTGGGCTTTAAAGCTGTTTTGTGTCACCTGCTGTGAATGCTTGAGAAATCTCTGGAGATAGTAGGGAAGAGACAACGAGTAGAGAAGACTGCCTAACAATGCTCGAGTGAGTGATAGTAACAAACTAATTGAATGGTATTTCCCTTCCCCGTAATTTTACTATACAGAATCTAGACAAATATATTCAGGTAAACTAAACTGGCGCCAAGGAGTCCAAACAAGATCCTCCTAAATCAAATGCCCGAATCTCCGAAAGCTGATTCTTTTGCAACATAACACAGCCCTGGCTTTTCAAGGAAAATCCCCGATTAGCGCTTTCTCCTATCTTCCACCAAACTCCTTAACTACATACTCTCTCCGTTCATCGCTCCTCTGCTTTGCGGCACGCAAATAGCTCCTAGCTAAAGCCCACTTTAGCTCTCCCGCAGACTACCGTCTTGTTGAAACGGCGTTTATGTATTGTCCTAAGCTGACCTTGTCGAGGGAGGTGTCGTCTATCATGCCAATGTTCCCCAATCGTTGTTGATCTACTTTGAAGTGAAGAGCGTTGCTCCTCGGCATGAGGCCTGCAATCTTCTTCAAGGCTTCGGACATGGCGTATCTGAGGTCGACCTCGGCTTGGATTTCCAGAGTGGCTACAAAGTTGGCATTGCTGGAGCGCTTCAGCAGTACGGCCGTCTGGAGGACTGTCGGGATACCGCTCTTAGTCGAAGGATTCTCTCTAAGGTTCCATATTGCGATGTTCTTGCCGCCGCGCTCTCCCCCGCGTATTGTGTGTCCCGTCAAGGAAGACCGTCCTTGGGGTTCATATGCTTGGATGAACTCCCAGCGGACACGAGTAACATGTCTCGTCGTCGTGGTAGAATCGATACTGTCGCGTCGGGCTAGCATGCGGGGCTGCTCGAACACCGGCGACGAAGGAGGATCGTCTGAATTCGAAGTTACAGTAGTATAGGATGGCGTGTCTGCCGGCTCCATCAACCATGCGCCGGAGGGAGCGATGTCGTATATTTCGGGCCCGGGACCGTCGGAGGTCTCATCTTCAGGCAGAAAGACGTAGTTTATTGTAGCCGCCCTGAAGCGCTGTGCTGCATCGCCTGATTCGAAGCGGAACTCAGTGACGATCAAGGAGGCCGGCTCTCCTGTTGACAGTGTGCCGTGGACGACGCCAACCAACGACACACGAAATCTGAGAGCCTGCGACTTCTTGTAACTGGTGATCAAAGGCCGGGAGATTTGAGAGGGCGAGTTTGCTATTTTGAAGCTACCGAAGCCATCGCCCTCGGTGGGGAGGAGATAGATTGCTTTAGGCTCGTTGGACATGTCTAGTCGATATAGAAGTCTCCTGAGGATGAGTAGTCCTTAGAAGGTTATTCTATGTGTAGCAGAAACGAAGTATAGAGCAGCTTTGCTGCTGCTAAGGGAGAGGGAGATCGATTCACAATGAAGGTGCGGTGGTGAGGTAAATGATGGCTAGTTTTGTTGTTATCATTGTTGTCATGACGCATTTTGCGCCCGATGTCGTGGCGGTGGGCATGGTCGACATCATAAGGCCATAGGGCAGCAGCCGAAACCAGGTGTCTGGCGTATTGCACTCGTTTCAAAGTACAAGGATAGGGACAGGACGGGATCTCACTGCACTGTGCATATCCCTTCCCCACCCCCACCATCGCACCTCACCACGCCCACACCAGAAATATTGGGCCGTGGTTAGTCCACGTGTCCATCAATACTACCCAGTACGGACAGGAGCAGCCATCTTCTTCTTTCGTCCAATCAAACCTATGATAACGCGAAGACGGAGTTCGTCGTTGCAATCGCCCGCTCGCCAATTTGTCTGTAAATCCCCGTGCACCCTCCACACGGTCTCGGTAGATGCAATATTGCTGATTAAAAGCCCAGGGCCCTGTAGCCTTTTCTCTGAGCCTCTGTGAGAATAGCTCATCATGTTGGAAAATGGTATTCAGTCGAAGTGTATCCCTTAAGTGGCATATGCTCGGTAGGGCAACAGTAGAGAGAAATTCCCGATTCCCCATGGCGAGTGAGGACTACGAGTTATTGCCTAGCAAATAAATACCACCGGCAAGGCTGAGGCTCTGGTCACGAAATTCGGCCATCCTGCAATGCACGATGCACAGTATATGGTGGCGCACCTGAAAAAGCACCACTTCAATAATATCCCGCGCGCAGCCAAGCCGGTTCCCAGCTTGACGCTGAGAACCATGTCAGTACTAACCTCTTTATTTTTCAGAATGCCGGGATCGTCGGGAGGAAATCTATTTC
This sequence comes from Cudoniella acicularis, assembly GCA_013054445.1. Taxonomy (NCBI): domain Eukaryota; kingdom Fungi; phylum Ascomycota; class Leotiomycetes; order Helotiales; family Helotiaceae; genus Cudoniella; species Cudoniella acicularis. Next base: position 12,205 of record JAAMPI010001042.1, read on the forward strand.
TCTATTCAAGAAGCTGATTCTCGTCCTGCGAGGATTTTGACCCTACTATTTTGCAAGATAGACCACGAAAAAGGCCTAATCTTGATAGAGGAAGCCGACTGCAGACAGCTCGAAGACTTGAGCAAGGCTACGGCGTGCGAGGCACAATTTACTCCATTCGTTTTATGAAAGTCCAATTACCTACCTTACCTACTTCGCACTGCTATTCAGCAAACTCTACGCCGCGAGATTTATGCAAAAATGGATCGAAACATGATTGGAAATCCCGAATCCGAGAAAGAAGCACCTAACTGGGAAGAACTGCAGGAGAGCTCAATAGGTAGGATAGTGACACTGGCTCTAATATTTTACAACCCAGGAATAAGCTGAATCGAGATAGGAGCTGAATCACCCGAGCTGTACCCGTCACCGTCCGTCGTTGCGGGTGATGGACTATTCGCCATTCTGGGTCACGATCTCAGCTTATTACGGCTGTATAACGTTGCGCCTGAATCTGCGAAGTGTATCCAAGGATATCACTCTAGTCTGGACTCAAACCCAAACTCACCAGAGAGAATGCGGCAATTGTTCTGGCAAGGCCAAAGTAATTCGAAAAATACGTTTGATTGGGGACTTCGACTGAACCTCAAATTTAAAGACGAAATTACTGATCCAGGGCTCATCACTAAACTGTCTAAACACGGATTTGTCGATTGTAAATGGCCTTCTCAAAAAGTTCGAACTGACAATCCGGCTGGCCATGGCTCACGAATGTACCAAAAGGCTACGACCTACGTTCAAAATGGAAGGCTGATCCAGGCCATATCCATTGTTTGTGATGATAACTCCGACATCTCATTCTCATGGGGGATAGGAGGCGAAGTCCAGATGTGGAATGAGTCGAATGACCCCTCCCGGGTTGATCTACCGCCCATCACGCCCTCAGACATACATTATAATGTTCATGTGTCAAAATTGCAGTCTGGCGAAAAAGAAATACCTGTGCTGACTATGGAAGGAGAGTCCCACTTCAATTCCCCACAGGGATTTACATTTATCGAGGAGATCATGTGCATGGACGTGGCGGTCTTTCTGAATAGAGAGCCACAAAGTCTTGGTGATGACACCGTCACAGAAACCCAGAAGTCGGTCAATTTTAGTCGTAAAAGTGGTGAGCACCCTATGAAGCTCATACCGAGAAAGGGTCAGTGTTTAGTGGCCGTCTTTTCTCTTCGCGAGAAGAGCCAGACACTCAAAGCAGAAACCATGAGTTGCCCATCCTGGTCAGAGCTGAGGGGTCGTCTTGGCATTAAGAGATCCGGTGAGGAGAAGATTCAGCCTACAGGTTCATCACTACCTAGCCTCAATGCTGCTCTAGTGGAGAGAACCGGCATATCCCAACTTGATGCTATGCCGGACATTATTACTCGCGTGGTTGAGCAGCTCTGTTCCATAGCAATTCGTTTCGAACTCGAAGCCGACGACTCAATCTACAATGACTTCGATAGCCTTTCATCAACCGAGCCAGCTCAAACTGCAGCTGGCGTGCAGGATCATGAGACCGGAGGCCAATCTGTGGTGTCTATTGTCAACAATCTCGCCATTGGGCCTGTTACATGCCAGCTTACTCACGAACCGTATTTGTAAGTCTCCACGACCGCCTCGGTGTAACCAACGAGAAAAGCGTAAGTTTCGACCGCTGACACCTGTATGTATCTCCACAGTTGGCACATACGTCTCCTAGCTCAGATCCTTACAATACTTAAACCTGAAACTGGACAGGGACAAGATCCCAGTGAAAGTGCAGGAAACGCGAAAGATGTCAATGGAATTATTTCTGGAAGTATTTCTAGGTATCTCTCTCTCCTCATGGAGAAGGAAAACCTGGTCGGGTCCAATTTCGATCTCCTGAAAGAAGTAGTCGAAATTCAAGCCTTTTTGGTTATGTCTCTGTTCTCGGCTCGCTCCTGCGTTGATTTGGAGTCCCTTCCACAAGAAAATATGGAAGGGTGGATTCTTCCTATCCAGATAGAAACGGTTCCGGGAGAAGAATCATTCGACGCTGTTTTTCGACTACTACAGTGGTGCCATCGTAAAATCCTCATGGATGAGAGGTTTAAGGAGTTATTCTCGGAGAAGCCATGGCTTCAGAACTACCTTGACGCAAACAGAGACAGGCTGAGTCTGGAGCTGGAGCGCTATCGTGATGGCGCTCTTAGACCCTTACCGATGCCTTCTGAGATAGATATTCTCAGCGGGAGCGGCGATGCTGCCGACGTTTTCCCTCAACTTGCCCGCGAGGAGCAATGGATGCGATTGGCACTTCTCCAAGTCGAGATATTCGCGGAGGATACATTGCTACGCCCATTCCTCTCGAAGTTGGTGGATCAAGTCAGTAAGCGACTGAAGAGGAGAGCTACTTCATCCGTTGGGTACCTACCCCCATGGGGTTATCGATGTCTCGATCACTTGCTAGAAATGGACTGGGCAGTTGCCAAGAAAACACTTGGATATTCCTGGGAAGATCTCCAGAACAAGATTCAGAGCTCGTACGAGAACTGCCGTTATTTCTTAAAATCAGACCTCTCATTCTTCAAATCGAGAGACACAGCAGACCCATCTTGGATACAGGGGCACTGGGACATGGATTTGTCGAGCAGTGTATGCTCGTCTTTCTTGCAAGCTGCTAAATTGCTTCAGGAGGATCCCGACAGTGCTCACAATCCAGGGACAACGCTAGGTTCTCTAGGTACGTATTCATGAACACAGCACGTTAGCTTTTCTGAAATGTAGGAAGACTGACATGCTAGAGCATCTAGATTTGGCAACCATGTCTCTCATGATGTCCAGTATCGAGGCAGCCCATGACGTTCTTCATCCTCTTCAGAAGAATTCGGGCTTTCCGTGGAAACAGAATCTCGCGGATCGTGCCCATCACCCTCAATTTATGTGTACATCTTTGCGCATTCGTGATGGCGCACGGGATAAAAAGAGACTCAAGGGACGGATAAAGGCACTCAAGAATCAGGATAAGACGAACCCGCTAGTTTCTGATAAAGTCAGTGCTTTCAGAAATCTTGCTAATAATGTGCCCGATGTTTGGAGTGCAGGGAACTTAGACATTAAGGATGGCGAGGTTCAGATCGTTGATTTTCCATTGGGGATGGAGTTTCACTCGGAAGCCAAGGTTCTGGACCTATTTGAGGAGAACGTGAGCATACTCATATCTCCATTGCTGTGTAACTGGCAGTGCTGACGTATAAATTCTTCATTCAAGCGTGTTGATCGGGGTGCAGCTTACAGAATTATGTACGTCATCTTTGCCAACTTACAATTTTCAATCAGATCTCAATAGAAGAAAGTGCTGACGAGCCTCAAGAGCAGTTAATATACTTGAGAGACCGGGGTTAGTAAATACCTACCTCCATTTTGCACATGAGGATGCCTGGGACGCAGTAGTCGATTATTTCGGATCCGCATCGTTATTTCGGGGATTCTCTGACATACTCCACGAGGATACCAAAGAACTCTCTTGGAGGATGTCCATTAACATAGCGCATATCATTATTGATCCTCGAAAAGGGATGAATATCAATGATCAGCTTCCAGATCTTTGGGAGCCACCGAAGCACGAGATCCCTGAGGAGTATGATAAAGAAAAACGAGTCTTTAGGGATGTTTGCTCGACTATCTGCACTACAGGAGATAGGCTTGGAGAGTTCTGGACTTGTTCATTCTTAGGCCCGTTCTCCACTCTTGAAAAGGGTCAAAACAACACTAGCCAGTCACCTGCACAAAATGGTCATGGACTCCAGGGGCCAGGCCAGCAACCAAGACAAGCCGAGACGAGGCCTACAGGCGAGGAACAAGGACACAAACCGTCACTGGTCTTTGATGTTGACAAGGTCACCAAGATTAACGAGAGATATAAATTCGACAAATACAGCGCCAGAAACCTGGTATTCGTCATTCAACTCAGCCGCCTTATCTGGATTTTATCTGGATTATACGAAGACGTTGCCCAGTACCTTGAAAGTATAATGAAGCTAGATGTTCGAGATTTCTCCCGAAGTAGCATCTTATTCTCAACTAATACGCTGATAGGCCAGTGAAAGATTGTACGAACAGATAGCATCTCCTGAGTTTGCTAAATCTGGCGCAGAGAAAGCCACCGGCGTAACCGACACGCTCCGCAGGGTTCTCTGGGGTATCGAGTGGCTGCAAAAGCTTGAGTGGAGTATCAAGGCTGCCGAGCTTGCCATAAACGAGGCAATCAACTATGTAGAAAGGAATTTGTCAAAGGTAAGCCTCCATAACATCAAATCCGTATGTTTTATCATTCGCAACTCACACAAGCAAATGAGTATAGAGGCGGCAGTACTGGCACCCAAAATTGGAAGAGTTTGAGCAAGAGCAAGTATGGGGCGAAAATAGAAGAGCACAGTCTAGGATGAAAGCATTTCGGAACAGAGTCGAGACGATTGATCGCAGAGCTACAGGGATTAAGGACAATGTGAGCGAATACCCCTTGGCGAATTCAACTTCAACAAGAAATCCAATTGCTGATTCGACTAACTAGCTGATATCTCTCACCAACATGTCATCAACTAAAGCGATTCTGACAACTACGGCGGACACCTCGAGGATGAAGATAATTTCCATCCTGACCGCTGTCTTTCTTCCCTTTACCGTCGTTGCGGTATGTTTAGCTCGCTGTGGAATTCTCAAAGCTTATAGCTTCTAATTAAGTCTCTTAGGTTGTATTGACAATTCCAATGTTTGAATGGCCGAAGGCCGAGGAAGGAGAGATTCTTGTACCCCTGCCGTTCAAGATCTTTTGGGCCACAAGCCTTCCTCTTGCTGCCATAATTGGATTCCTCATGTGGCTGATTTCTGAAGGCGAAAAGCGTGACTGGAAGTTGCCTCCGTTGAAGTCTAGTGGATTGCCAAATCCGGCGCATGCGGGACAACCGCCGGGAAATCATGGGGGAGGCTCTGGTTCTCAGGGGCCAAATCATCTCAAGAACTCTTCTAGCAACGCCAACGGCGGCGCTGTTGGGGGTTTGCCACCAGGAACACTCCCCAGCGGATCGGTCGACGAGGCCGGAACCATCGCTAACGGCAATGGTGGAGCCATACAGAGATTTTTGCGGCGAAGTCGAAGAACTGATATTGAAAACGTTAGTGTTGAGCCACAGCAAGGAGAGGTAATGGAAATAAATGTAGGGAAACAAGATTGACTACAATGACATTTCTTTTTTATGGATCTGTTTGGAAAGGGAAGGGTGACAGAGCCGTTCGGGAAGATGCAGCAGATCTTGCACGAGGAGAAGGAGGAAAAATTCCCTATATCTTTAGACTGGAAAACCAAGTCAACCTTATCGCGGCGGCTTTTATGGAAATTTACATGAATATAGCGTTCCATAAAAGCCTCGGGTTTTAGAAATCTCCTGGACTACACCTGTCTCGAAAAACTCCAGATATGGCGTAAGATAAGAAAAGCCGGGTTCAAAATGTGGTCTAATTAATATCCTTGTTTTAAAATATTATCCCCAGTCAACATCTTCAAATTCAAGTATTATTCATGAATTCCATAACATCAAGTCCCCTTAAGCTCTGCGATCAGTGAGCAGGACAGCTTTCGAACAATTGACAACATTTCCTGTTTTAACAGCAGTGCAGACTCTGTTTATCAGAAGCTCTCAATGCACCAGCTCGTCTCTCCTTTATATTTTACGCATTGCGACTCACAATTGGTTATTAGTTAATGATAACGCGCCCTCTATCCTTGCTTGTTCAATTCGCTACAGAACATGACTAGGAGAGCTTTGATAGTTGCCACTGATGTCTAAGCCTTAACAGCAAGGAAGAGAATATAAATAACCCTACTACTGAGTATTGAAAGATACTAGTTAGGAAATTCTCAATGTTCTGTAATTTGTGTTATATAACTGTAATCTTAATTCTTCTCCACTGTCTAGCGCATATGCACTCGTACTGCCTTTATTCACGCCAATTCAGGTCCTACCTAGGTGTTCGTCTTATATATATTAAAGAATTAAATATAATAAAAGTAAAAAAATACCAGTCTATAGATTTTAAGCTTAAATATAGAAACTTTTTTTTTTAAAAGCTATGATATATTTTTTTCTCAACATCTGAGATTAGATACTAGAGTTACTTTTTATTACAGTAGAAAAATAAAATACATTCATAATTCAAGGTATACCGACGATCGAGTTCACGCTAAAGGAAATCACGTGACATGGGGATAATTCGAGTGTAGGTCCAGACCGTGGCCGATCCATTCAACCTGCTAGCTGTTGATAAAATCGTTATAAATTAATCAATATGAAGAGCCGAGTGGAGGTCGGGGCATGGACCTAGAGTATAAATTTCTTTCCCCCTTTTCTTTTAGCTTAAAATTAGCTTTACTTAAAGGCTCTTTAAAGTATAACCTAAGGAGAGGAAATAAGGTACACGACACGGGATAATAGTAGTGTGATAGTGAGGGTATAATGTACGACAGTGAGGCTGTAAACAGAGGCTTTTAGGGGGAGGGTCCCGGGTATGTGCTTCTATACAAGGCGCCAATACCACTATAAAGTTGCTTATTTAATTGAAAAAAGCCGTCGATCATACCTTTAATTTCACTAAGCGCATATAATTGATCAATTCCTGGACTGTTAGACTAGCACTATCATTTTTCATTAATAGTGAGCAATAGTTGGGATAGTGATCAATTTAGTCTCATGACGGGAGGTTCGGACTAGTGTTGAAGACACAGGATCGACAGGACGTTCCGGAGGGGCGCTACGCACACGGAACAATAAGAGACCGGATACGATTAATTTAAGGCAATTGCTTCGATTTAATATTTCTGAGGGAGTACTACGTAGTGCGCACACTAGCTAATCTCGGAATAGTAGCTGCTTAGTCACACCCGCCCTGGATGGTAGACATGCTAAATTCCTCCCTCAGTGTCATTTCAGCGCTTTGGTTCTAGGGTTTGGAATTTTATTTGTCGCACACACCACAAACTTTACCTTCTTATCCCACATCGCGTTTCAAACCATGCCGCCATCCCAGCAGCCACTCCTTACAGATGAGGACTGTAACCTCCCAGGCCGGGAACGCCTCAGCCTTCTGGAGTGCTTGCAAGTTTCGCTTGGCGATGTACCTCCGCATTTTTGGGCGGCGTGCCATCTGAGTGACCTTCAAGAGCTAGCATTGTTGGTACAGACTGCTGAGCTCAATCCGAATATTGTCTGCATAGCCGCTGGGCAAACATATTCCATGGTAGCGAGCTGTAGGTTGAACACTATCGGGTTCTTTTGCAACACGTAGCTAATGTTTTGCAGGGAACCAGTCAATCCCGGGGTCGGCTTCAGCTGCAACAACACCACGGTCATCGCCCATCGTTCAAAGAACACAATCATCACTCGCAGGACCTTTTTTGTCCCCTTCACAAGGATCGCCATATGACGCAAACACTCCCCCAACAAAAAGGCAAAAAACCTCTTTTACTCGCTCCAAGACAGCACGCGACAGTGTAAGTTTAAAATACACCTCTTATTATATTACAAAACTATTGCTAATATGATACAGGCAAAAATACGAGATAATTATCGTTGTGTACTTACTGGAACTGGGGCAGTGGAGGTGGCCCACATATACCCTTTCTGTCTTCTTGCTGAAGAAGACGAAATTTTCGGCAAACGCCATGTTTTTTGGCGGATGCTAAGAAATTTTTGGTCGAAGGAAAAAATTGCGGCTTGGGAAGCAGCAGTTTTCCCAGACGGCCCAGAGGAACGCGGCCTCGAAACAGCTAGAAATCTAATTACTCTTTCGGCGGATGCGCATATCCTGTGGAACAAAGGAGCATTTGCTCTCAAACCAATCTCTCTTTCTGAGGATAATGCAACCCTAACGATTCAATTCTTTTGGCAAGTTAGACAACCCTTGGTTATGCCAACAATTAACCTCACCACAACACCACTATCAACGAGAGATCTCGAGAGCAATGGCAAAACCCGCCTGGCCAACTGCCGCCAACCCGAAGTTCGCATTATCAAATCTGGTGACCTCTTCGAGCTCACAACCGATGATCCAGAAACAAAACCATTGCCAAGTATGGCGCTGCTAGAAATGCAGTGGTTTCTGCAGAGAGTTATGGGCATGGCAGGCGCTGCAGACGAGTTGCAAGATTCCGAATACCATTTCTCGGACAATGGTCTGTATAACTGGGGACTCGAGAAGGGCGGAGATGATTCATTCCTATCAAATGCTGGCCTGTCAGATTCTGTTATACCAGATGACACTAACGTACTCCCTTCTATCGAGACGCCCGCACGCGATACAGAGGATACAGAGGAGATGGATGAGAGGCCTGGAGATAGAGTAATTATATAGCATATAAATACGAATTCCAAAAGCTGTTCTTTTGGGCTAAAAGTTTAAAAGTATACTGTTTTTAAGAATTTTAAATAGGGAGGAGCTATACTGGAGACATAACTTAA